>CADDXX010001154.1:0-10996 GCA_902810485.1 Alauda arvensis | reverse complement strand
AAAAATTTACACTGCCGGGGTTAATCTCAGAAGAGATAACCCCGTCATCTGGTAGCAGAGGATGGTTTAACTCCGACATCTGGCATCCTGCTCCGTGGGCAGAAAACACCTATCGTCCTACTAAGTGAGCACAATTACCAGAAGACATCTAGCTTCCGCCGAGTAGACAGAAAACATCTAACATTCCCTAGACACAAGAAAAACCCCAGAAGAAAAAATTCCATCTAGTGTCCCGCTAGTTAGGCAGAAGAAAAGAAAGAAAACCAGAAGAGCACAGTGACCAGAAGAGCAAAAATCAGAAAAATTTCCATCCAGCATCCAGCTGAGTGAGCAGAAGAAGAAAAAATCCCAGAGACAGCCTGAATAACACAAATACTAAGAGTCAAGCTAAAAAACACCTCAGAGAAGATATCTGCACCTCGGCGAAGAGAGAGACACAGAGACGCTTTCTTCAAATCAACGCTAGACACAGAGAAACACCGAACCTCAGCTAAAAGCTGCAGCCCGAGAAGGAAAGGAGACATCAGGACATCTCTAGAAAGTCTGCTTTAGTAAGATGTTAAGAAAAAAGAACACACAGGAAACCAGTCTTCTAAAGATAAAACATTTATAATACCTTCTCTATGAAGGTTAATTGCAAAATACCTAGAATATTTCTCAGAAACATCAGAGACATTTTAAAAACAATTTTTAAAAGCACCACAGAAAAAGTATGCTTCATTGTTTCTAAGACAGACTCCCTTCCCGGGAGAGAGGGAGGGGGAGCAGCCCACTCTTATCAACAGGAGGGCAGAGAAATCGTAAATCCTTCCTCTTCTCAGAAGAGGCAGGAGCAGCTCAGTATTTACTCTCAAGCATCTGAGAACTTTAAAACTTAAGAAATCAACCTCACTTCAAAATTATAGAGAAATACTGTACCCTCAATTTCAAGAGACAACAGTCTTGAGGGGGAGCGAAAAACATTAAGCTCAAATTGCAACACGGAAGAGATTGCACAAGAATTACCGTGGGGGCAGAGTGAAGCCAGGTTAGGCAACTCAGCTCCAGTAATTTCTGTGCAAAACGAAAGCAAGAACCCTGGGATGGGACGTGCGAGCTTTTAGATGCGGGAGCTGAAAAGCAACAACTAGTGCAAGAATGTAATTTCTGTGCAAAACGAAAGCAGTTACAGTGAACAAGAACAGGCAGTCGCGCGCATGCAGAGAATTTGTTTTGAAGAAAACGAGTTCTCAGAGCTCAGAGGCAACAGTGCCACGAGCTAGGTTTACAGCAGTGAAAAGCAAGCTACAGAGCACAATAGCAAAAACTACAAATCCCAACATGCCCCAGGCAGCTGACCAAAAGTGTGCCATCTTAGAAATAGAAACTACAGTTCCCAAAATGCAAAGTGAGCGTAATGAAACRTGTCACATGGTGACGCCTATCCCAAAAGTAAGAGCAGTTCAAATTTCTCATTCTAAAGACATGAGAAATGCCTTTAAGAAGCAGCCACARCCTGTGTCAAAATTAGGCAAGAGAATAAAAGAAGAAATAAAAGTTTTAAGCAACAATTTGAGTCAGGAACAATTCAAACGCGTCTGTAAGAACCCCGTGCGAGATGCGGACGGGGGCTCTCGAGCAAGCGTAGCCTCAAGCATAGAAGAGCTGTTCCCAGTAGCCAGTCCAAGCCACGCAAGAACCCTGGGATGGGACRTGCGAGCTTTTAGATGCGGGAGCTGAAAAGCAACAACTAGTGCAAGAATGCCGTGTTTTACCACTACAGAACAAGTGGAGACCTCGGTACAAGTCTCGCAAGAGTTCCGAGAAGCAGCGAGATTCGAACCARAGCCTTGTGTACTAGCTAAAGCCAGGGTAATGGGGCTAGCTAGCAAGGGTATCACAATCACRCAGAGCGACAGAGCAACTCAGTACCATAGGAGTCAATAGCAYGAGTTGCAAGACGCATGCGTGGTGGCACAAGCAGCTTTGACCCCATCGGGGGGGCTCAAAGCACAGTTTAGTTCACGGTGYGGGGGGGTCGCCGTGCCGGGACAGAAAATTCCCTTCCTCAGGGAGAGAGGAAGGGGAGGTCCAACCCAGAGTCAAGCAAGATTTACTCGTGACTGGGGGGGGATCGACAAGTTGAGCRTTTTAGTTCTCCCATCAGGAGAACAGAGAACAGAAGAAAAAAAAAAAGAGTTAATCACAATGTGAAAAAATTTTACTAGCAAAATAAAAAATAAAATAAAAGTAGATTTTAATTAGAATAAGTTATTATATTAACAGTTAAGTTATATTTTAGTATTATATTAATGTTAAGAATAGTTTTTCTATAACTAAGTTTAAATTATATTATTTTAAGTTTGTTAAGTTTAAGKTTTTTTTTAAGTTTTAATAAGTTAAATTTTAAAGTTTAAATTATATCAAGTCTTTATTCTGTTGATATAAAATTGTGTTATATGTAAGTTTAATTAAGTTAATATAGTTTAAAATTTATGTGAAAGTTTATTCATGTTAAAATTTATTTATTTCAAATGTTTTCCATATTATTAATTGTAAGAAATTTTAATATTTTATCTAAAAGTTATAAAATATAATGATTTAGTAAGATGTTAAGTTAATAAAATAATTAGTGTTAATATATTTATTATATAAAATAAATTTAAGAGTTTTTATAGTAAATATTATTTGTAAAATATTATTAATGTATTTATAGTCAACTTCTCTTTTTATATATTTTAAGATCTTATTTTCTAATTATCTAAAAGA
The DNA here is from genome assembly GCA_902810485.1 of Alauda arvensis. NCBI lineage: Eukaryota > Metazoa > Chordata > Aves > Passeriformes > Alaudidae > Alauda > Alauda arvensis. The sequence continues at coordinate 8,248 of CADDXX010001154.1, read as the reverse complement.
CAYGTGTCATTTCAAGTCATTCCAAGTTTCTTCTTTCTGTTTCTATTATATTAAAACATTACTCCAATTCAGAATTTAAGGGTCAACCAGCCTCTTTAATTCTACTTAGAAAAATGTTGTCAATGAATCCAGAGATTTTCTGCAGCAAAAAATAAAATACTTAAGTCATTTAGACTTAACAATTTAATCTTATAAATATAACAGCTAGAATGAATTTTAGAGTAAAATTAGAGATCGTGACCAGGATAGTATCCATGTTTTCACTGATTCAAAAATCTGTCAACTGTTTGCAGACTCTAGAATGGTGATTTAGTAATTGATTTAGTGATTTAGTAATTAATAGACATTTAGTCTCACATGCATTGTTATTAATAGTTATTGATTGTGATTGTTATTTTAAATATTCTTAGTTGTATCAAGAATTTTTTCATATTTGTTGCCAAAGTTTTAATAAGAGTTATGTATTTTTTGTCAAAGATACAATGCCTCTGAAAAGGGTTTTTCAGAGCTTTTAGTTTTAGTCAGAAAGGCAGAATCTAGACAGCTTGAGAGTCATTTCAAACTAATAATTTGGGAGCAAGGGCTTTGCTTGTGTCTTCACAGAGTGAAGCAAGAGTGAGTGTTAGCAAGACACGTGTAGCCACGCAGGGAGCAGACATGAGCAAAGGCTGATCCAAAAAGCGAAGAAGAGAGCACGCAGACAGAACAGACGTGAAGTCACAAACATCATTCAGCATACACAAGGATCAAAGACTGAGGAGATTTTCTTTCCAGATGTGGTGTGTGTCATTGCATTTTTAGAGAACTTTACAGAGAATGAAATTTTGTATAAAATTCAAGTTTTTTAGGGGTGAAGCAAACAAAAGAAAAAAACAATATATGTCACTCCAAATCATTTTATCTATAGAAATGTATCTTCTTAGTGTAATTACACTAAGAAGACAGACAGACCATTTCACCAAGTTTCAGCACAATTACCTCAAGAAATTTTTTCATTTGTAGGGACAGAATTTGGCTTACTATCTCTGCAAAAATCACAAGTTGTCCATGCAGCATTAGAAAGTTTTCATTACTAGCATCCAACCTGACATCATCAAAAGAAAAAGAACAACATGATTCAAAGTGTAGTGATGATTTTCACACATAGAACATAGTTCAAAAATTTATAGCTGCAGTTTTTCMTTATAAGTAGCATCAGTAGCAACCTTATCTCAATTGAATCACATAAATTCAAAATCAATTCATGGAAACATCAAGCAATTACAAGAAAACATCACAAAACTTGGGAAAGTTACTGAATCTTGGTTGAATGGTGTGTTTGATTTTTTGATCTTTTACCTTTCTAGAAGGATGTTTTAAAAATTTGTTTTTATGTTTTARTAACACTTGTAATTCTTTTTATCCTCATGCAYTTTTCAATGTGGCAGGCCAGGAACAAAGCCACAAACGARGTGTTCTTTGGGCAAAACAGAAGGGGGAGATGTGGGAAACCAGAGCATCTCTCTGGTTCTCCTGATGGGCAGGAGCCTAGACAAGGAGGTGAATCCTCCCTGGCCTGTGCCTGAAACAGTGATAGTTTTTAGTTCCAGCCCATGGAAAAAGCACTGTCAGAGTTATCAGAAGATTTAGAGATCACAAGAGTTTGATTAGTGTAATTTTGTTATGTCACTAGGTGTGTAGAAGGGTTTTTAGATTTTGCTACATAGACATAAATAGGGCAAAGATAGGAAGCAGATCAGTGTAATAAGAGCACATATTTCTATCTTCCTCTTCCTTCTTTACAAAGGGTGATGAGTTTTTAAGATTAGTAAAGGTAAAATTTCACTGCATGACATGAGTTTTAGTTATTAGTGTTTAGAGAAAAACAATATTAACGTAATTTTGAATATAAAAGCCCAGACACTGTCGTGGGCGGGGGAAAAACCATTTTTCCAGCTACCTGTGAACTTCATGCTAGACAAAAAGAACTTAGAGATAAGATTTGTAAAAATAAACATCTGCAGTCCACAACACAGACACTCTCCGATTCCTTCTTTCAAACATGGGCCAGTAAGAAAAAAAATTTACACTGCCGGGGTTAATCTCAGAAGAGATAACCCCGTCAACAGAAGAGTCCAGTTGGCACTGCTGCCTCAAGCTACCACTGCACTCCTCAAGTCACTCCATGTACTGCAGCACTTGGTACTTCAGAAGCCTGAAGAGCTATTACAAGACAGAATGAACAGCCAGGGTATGACAGAGGTTGACCTCAAGATGAACTGTTCCTCAGCTTTGGATACTTCTGTTTTCTTTTCCTTTTTATTGATAGTGCAATAATATGGGTATTCCTTGTCATAGTCTGTGCATAAGGCGGAAGGGCTGTTGTTTTTCACTTGTCCAATAACCCTGAAAACATTGAAGTGAATTGATGGGAGTTAACCTTATTAAATTCTAATGGCAGCAGGCTTCATGCAGGCTATGGGATCAATCCATGAGTCTTGATTTGTCTCTCTCACTTTTTTTTTTAAATAATGCCTCTTTACATCTTTTTCAGATTTCACATTCAAGGCTTTAGTGAGAGATATTCTGCAGCTTTCAGTTTTGGTCATCTATATGTCAGTGACAGAACCTTTCACAACTTTCAGTTTGATGAGGACTAGGCTTTCGTGTCCCTTTTCTTGCTGTTCATCTGACACACAAAATATCAGAAAGTAAATTAATTTCCTGTGAAGGTTTCAGGTCGTAACCAGGTGGGAACACTGTCAGGGTCCCCAGCTATCTGTGAAGTTCTGATAGGTTCTTTTAGGGATCTCAGAGCGCTAAAGACACAACAGGGGATGAAACCAGTGTGCTTACACAACTATGTACTTTTATTTAGTGCCAACAACAATATGAGATAGTGGGAGACAAATAAAGGATAGTGAGGAAGAGAGAGAAAGAGGGGAAGGGGATTATAGCTACCAACAGAAGAGGCAAGTCCTCAAGGCAAAGATCAGCCCATAGATGCGTCTTCTTCCATGGGGTGCACACAAGGTGGGTTTCAGTCCTCACAGTTTTTATAAGTCTTCTCAAAGCGAGGGGCATTTGGCCAAGGTGGGGGCTTGCCTGGCCACATGGCGAGTCGAGGCTAGGAGCAGGATGCAGTCCTCGCAAACAGGGTATCTGCCATGACAAGTCCATTGTTCTTTGTGGCTCCAAGAACCAGCTGCAAACCGTACCTGGCCATGGTGGGCATCAGGTCATTCTGGCCCACACAACAGAAACTGAACGGACCAGTCCAGAKAGCCAAGCATTGGCCCAGTCCATTGAGCTGTCACTGTGTTCCCATGGAGACCAGTCTATGGTCCGGTGAACACACACCTGCAAGTACACTTTTGCCAGGCTTTCCCCCCACCTTGGACAGGCCAGAAACTTCTCTTCAGGGTCTGGGTGTCCCAGCCCCTGTGGTTCCAGTCCTTGGAGACAGTCGTGAGGCAAATGAGGGACCTCGGACTGACTCTGACAAACACTAATCTGCGTAGCGGTTTCATGTTCACTAATTTCTGTTTCCCTAAATTTGTGTAGTGGTTTGAGTGCCTACTAGAAGTATTTACTCTTTTTCTGCTGTGAGATAGGATTGGGAGAAAAGCAAAGCAGGCTTAAAACTTAAAAGGGTACAAAGAGAGGCTTATTAACAAAACTACAGGAGAAAAAAAWTTAATAAGATTCAGAATAAAACCTTCAAAACACTTTTCCTCCCCCTACAACTGTTCACTTTCCCACTGATGACATACAGAAACAAAACTTGGGATTTTCCGTCAGTTTCACCACTTTAAAATAGTCTTTCATCAGTTCTTAAGGAGAGGAGCCTCTCCCAGAAATCCTATGGAAGCATTGCCATAAGAAACAGTTCTCTGGTGGCTCCCGTGTCTCTGCAGCTGCCTGGAAACTCTGCAAACCATGAAGTCTCTCCTATTTCATGCAGCCTTCCCCACAGCTCCATATAGGCATATCAGTTTTTTTAGGGTATAGTTTAAGGATGACTGTTCTAGACAAAATGAAGGTTCTCTTCATCTATCTCTAAAATCATCCTCATCTTAAGAAACAAAGGTCTTTTTTWTCCCTGGGAGCAGAGGGCTTCATATCTCTTTCTCTCGATCTTTCTCTGTTCAAAATTCTCCATTAGATCACAGCTACATCAGCTTACGGCTATAACTAGGACTTTGCATCCCCCAAAAAGCATTCTCTAAGTTACAGGGATATTTTAGTCCATTCTCCATGGCCTCACAAGAGAAGTCTAGCCTGAACTAGTCAACTCCTCAATCTTCCTCCCACTTAGGACTGTTTCTCTTCACTGACTTCAGTCTCATGTTGTGTCTCTTTACAAGTCCCACTCTGGCTGTTCTCTCACTTAGRGAAAGATCAGTGTTCTGTAAGTTTCATCTGTCAAGGAAAGAGTTCACATCTCTCCCACATCTGCAGGGGGCATGATGGATCTTCCCGGCGGTGACTCAAGGTGATAGGGTCAGGCCAATCCAAACTGTAGCTGCAAATCCTCTCCACACGGCTAGGTCCCCTCCCCTCGGGGTGAGGTGGCAGCTGTGCCCAGAGTTGCGGTGGGGGAGCAAAGGGGCCTGGCCCCTCGGCAGGGGACTCCCAGCCAGGCCTCTCCGGGCCGCGTGGGGGAATGTGGCATAGCAGCAGATGTTAGCAGCCGCTGGAGCCGATCCAGCCGGGACAGGGCATTCTCTCCTCCCCTCCCTGTGCCTGGCAGCCACTGRGCCCAATCCGACCAAGACAGCTGCAGCGGTAGGGCCTGGCCGGCCCGCCAGGCCCGAAGACATGCAGTGGAGCCGGGCCAGCACCCACCTGCCCCCTCCTCTCCTTCCAGACTGGAAGAAAATGATAGATTCCAGGAACTCCTCTGATTTTTAACCTGTGCAGCCCTGATTAATTGGTTAATCAGACTGTCAACATCAGAGCCAGTCACTAATTGTTTTTTTGCCACAGCTTCCTTCAATCTGAGAGGAATTGACAGAGTTGTCTTTACAAACAAGCAGTGGATCTGCTGGTAGGTAAGATTAGTGCTGAGAGATAAAGGGAACAATGGGAAGGATTCCACTGATTAATGACTGGAAAAAAAGATGTTTACCTTTACAAACAAGCCGTAGGTTTGCTGATAAATAAAATTGGATATTGAAAGATGAAAGAAACAATGGGGGAAACCCATAAATTCCATAAGAATTAAAAATTAAAAGGGGGGTTATACGTTTAAGGGGAATCTTTAGTGTGATATATGTCCCAAAATAATTCAGTTTTTTTGCTGTATAAAATGTCATAATACATGAWCACATAAACCAAAGCATCTCTCACTGTGAAATTCTGGTCGGGGATCTTGGAATGCACATCCAAATATTGTATCATTGCTGCCAGTAAGACCGGAGACTAGGATTTGCAACAGAAAGATGGGTGGGCTTGCAAGTTAGATCGATATTAGACAGGGCATTAGATAGTGGTGGGAGCTGTTACCAAGACCATCAGCACTGATGCCGAGGATAACATGTGAATGGAACTCTTCAGAAATCTCATCAAGCACCCATCTCGGTCCGGAAAACTATTCAACAGACCAGCAACACTGAAAAGATGACAGTATGAATATGCAATGAAGACTGGATACTGAATAGACTGTTGCAATATGGCCCCTGGACAGAAAAACTGTATAAAAACTGGCTCTGCCGACCGGACTTTGTGAACTGGGGGGTGTGCAGTGTGATAGAGACTGTACACGCAGTTCACCCAGTGCCAATCCTGGGCTCGGCTCTGTCTTTTGTTTGTGGCATCTGGCATTTTTTCACTCTATTCTGTAATAAATTACTTTTGATTTATTAATTGGGCGTTTTATCCGTTTCATTTGTAACATTTAGGTATTAGGCATTCCAGGAATTCTGTAGTTCTCAAGTACCTCAGCCAATTGGGAAAGAGAGTGGGATATGCAGCCGGGAAAGAGAGTGGGATATGCAGCCGGGAAATTAGGATAAATAGGAGGCTGTGTCCTCCAAGAATTTGAGAGAGGAGATGTGCCATGGCCTCTCCCTTTATTAGAAAAAAGTAAAAGGACTCCTCTGTCTCCTTTTTGGACATAAACCTCTGGCATTTGTGGATTAATTTTTCCTAACAAAACAATGCAAAACCACCACATTTCCTATTTCCCTATTTTAAACAGAAGAAAGAGAGTGCATTTCACTTCATGGAGGCTCTCTGGTGTATAATAATAATTATTTAAAATATTTAAAAAGAAATATCTGGAAAGATCCAGACTGGTTTGGCCTGCAGAATTATACATACTGCTAAGAAGAAAAAGTTCTTGAGATGCCTTTTATTGTAAATACCATTTTCAAAAGAAGACGTGAAACTTACCAAATAAGTAGGTATTGGCCYTCATGGGCCCCTCTAACAAGAGTTTTCAAAAGCTTAAAAAGTGGACAAATATACTAAAACATGTTGATCCTGCAAGCCTGAGCTAAACACCATAAGGGACAAACTTCAGATCTCACAAAATGAGCAAAACCTGTATAGCACAAAAACCTCTGAATATTAAAAGATTATTCACTATGGAAATCATCTATCTTTCCATAATGTTTATCAGCCTCACGATCCATAGGAACTTGTGCATGCACTTCTCCCACCACAGTAAGTTTTCAATTTAATTCAGAATGAATGCATTCTGGAAATTTTGATGTATCTTCCCATTAACTTAAGTCCAGATGGCATAAATCTCTGGCTACTATTTTGACTGTGTAAGACTGTACTTGGAGCTGTTTATTTTCCATATAAAATCTTATAAGATGAAATTCTCTGTGTATAAGTCATGCTGAAAGGTAAATATACTTCTAAAGCTTTGAGTAAAATTAATTCGGTCTTCATGAAAACATGCTACAAATACTTCATTCTGTATCTATATGCATACACCGAGAGATACTTTATTCTCCATGGCTTACTACTCAAAATAGATTACTCAGTAGTCTCTGAACTTCAAATTTGACAGGTCTGAAAATAGTTCTTCCAGACTTGTTTGGGGACAGCACACCTTTATATTCCTTAGGAGAATTAGGAGATAGCAGAATTTCTCTTGCTTAAACCTCCCACAAAATATCAGAATTTTCTTCAGCCAAAATACTTTTAATGAAAGGTGAAGATATACAGCAAAATAAAAGGTTTAGCAACCCCAAATCTTAGTTTTCTTTCACCCTGTTAAAAAAAAAGAAGAAAAATATTGGGGGGGAAAGGAAAAAAAAAAAGAAAAGCCTAGTTTAGTGGTTTTGAGTGCTCATATAAGCCACCAACACAATTCTTACTACATTGTTCCTCTCTATAGCAGTTATCTTTCAAAAGAATCCTGAAGAAAAGCTTAAGAGGAAAAATGGAAAAAGTAGTATTTTCAGGACGTGTACAAAAAACCCAAACATAAACATAAATAAAGTATTAAATATGGTTGGAATATTTCCTCAAAATTTTAGAGAAAKAATCTGTAATTTGGATTAATCCCATGTGTTGGATGTTCACCARTCCATGGAGTCATTCTTTTTCCTTACAGATGAGTTTCCAAAAACGTGCCTTAAAGCTCTTAGTAACAGATAGTGCAGGTATGRGGATAAATAATTTAAATAATTTATCAGGAAGCACCATCAATTAAAGCAAGATAAAATCTATATAAAGAGAAGTGTGCATTTAATATTGCTCTGTCAATTACATCATCAACAACATTTTTTCAGCCTTCATTAATAATTCCAGGAATATGAGTATTTAGCACTGTAAATAATAAACTCATAATGTTTGAGCAAATAGGACAAAAGAATCCAAGTACTGAAATGAAAGCACATTAGCAAATTTGACTGAATTCTACTAATTTTGTAAAGGTGTAAACGTGAAGTCTGTAAAGTTTTCATAAAATCAGTTAACATTTTTCAATATTGATGGCTATGATACATAATTATTGGCAATTTTAGAAATTTCACAGTCTTTTCTAACTTGAGTTTTTTTGAACGTAAGAACAATTTCTGTCCCACATCATAAGCAGTTTTAAATAAAACAGATTCTGCAATAAAAAATAAGGCAGAGAGATGCCCAGGACTCATCAGAGCATTGTCCAAACAAAGTAAAAGTGCTACTGAGGTGCAGGAACGAAACGGACCTCTGTACTCCAAATCAATGTGATTTCGCAGAAGCCATTTATTGTTTACAGTAAGCGACAGTTATAGTTTTTTGCAAAGCATAGAAACACATACACACA
>CADDXX010001153.1:57800-98166 GCA_902810485.1 Alauda arvensis | reverse complement strand
CACAGCGAGATGGGTGATTTGTCTGCAGCAGGGCTCTTGGCGAGGATTTCCTGCCGTTCTCCTGCTCTTTGGCTCTTGTCCCACAGCAGCCGGTTAAAGGAATCACCCAGCAGCAGCCGCCGCTGTGCACGACTCTGGTTTTCTCTGCTGGTATCGCGACAGAAGCTGCCCAGTGCTGTCACAACAGCTGCACATCGGAGTCCAGAGGAGGCCAGGATGAGCAGAGGGATGGAGCACCTCGGCTATGAGGGACGGCTGGGAGAATTGGGATTGTTCAGTTTGGAGAAAAGAAGGCTCCAGGATGACCTATTGCAGCTTTTCAGGGAGCTGACAAGAAAGATGGAGAGAGACTATTTACAAGGGCCTGGAGTGCCAGGACACAGGGAATGGCTTCCTACTGCAAGAGGGCAGACATAGGTGGGATATTGGGAAGAAATTCCTCCCTGTGAGGATGGACAGGCCCTGGCACAGGGTGCCCAGAGAAGCTGTGGCTGCCCCTGGATCCCTGGCAGTGCCCAAGGCCAGGCTGGACAGGGCTTGGAGCATCCTGGGATAGTGGAAGGTGTCCCTGCCCGTGGCAGGGGTGGCACTTTAAGATCCTCTCTAACCCAAACCAATCTGGGATTGTATGAATTTCTAATTTCTAGCTCAGAAGGCACATGCAAACAGCTTTGTGAGGAACACTAACAAAACACTCCCAGGAATACAAGAGGCTTCTTGTACTACAAGAGTAATTTTAAAGTTGTACGTCATTTTTCTGTTCCTCTTGTCCAGCACAGCTCAGCACAGGCAGAAGCTCACAGGAGCATCCCCAGCATCTTCTGGGATGTTTGGCCTCTGGCACGTGAGGATTTTATGAGGAATGACACAACTGCTCTTTTATATCTVTTTCCTGCTATAAACAACTCCATACAAAGCATCTCATAGAAACACATTTTCTTATGCAAACACACTAAAAGCGGGAAGCAGTGTGAGTACATAAACTGACTGCAAATGATTCATGGGGCAGTAATTAGCCTGAGGAGCACTAACGGGCTGGGAGCAATTCAGACAAGCACAAGGCACATGCCAGCCAGGGAGCATCACTCGTGACACCAGRGACAAAGCGGAGCTGGRATCAGGGCTGGGCTGAAAACKTTGKCAGTGGAGGACAACAARAAACTGTTTCTYCAGCACATTRRACAAAAGGCACAGCCAAGTCACCCCCACCCACTGGTAGAACACCAAGCAGATAGACATGGAGCATAGGTTCATCCCAGCTAGTTCTAAATTTTTTTTTGTTAGGAGTGTAGTTGTCCCTCTTGGTGTCTGTTCCAAAACATCTGCAAGGTGTTTTCACATTGTTCTAATGATTAGGAATCAGGAAATTTTAAGACATTTCCATTTTGGACATGGGAACTGACACAGCAAATTTGAAGCTTCTAAACTATTGCAGTAGTGGTGAGTCTGTTTTCTACTTTTCCCAGATCTTTTTAACAGCATGAACTTGCTGACAAAGAGTTACGTGAAATGCAAAAGAAAATTCTCTTTTTAAAGACAAATTAGTCTTTCAATTCACCAGCTTACTACCAGACATTCCTGCACTTTGGTATCAACTTCTGCAACTGCAACTGAGAGACACTCAGGCTCCTTAAATTTGGGGTCATCCAGAAGTCCATCAAGCCCCAGCACATGCCCTGTCAGCAGAAGCACAGCAGTGCTCAGGCACTCTGACGGAGTTTGCTTACGACAAACCTCCTATTTCTCAGCAACTAAGTTCTTCTCACCTCATCCCCCCCCCTCCAGCAAGTTCATGAGATTAGAGCCTTCCTGAACTCCTTGCCCTCCTCATCTGCAGTTGTTTCATTTCTTCCTGCTGCTCCTCTCTGGGACATGGGGGCACAGGCAGGGTGAGCATTCAGGTGCACTTGAGGCTACCAGCATGGTACTGTGTGTCTTCTGCTGGTAACACTGACCTCATCTGGCTTTCTGGGATTCATGGTCCTTCCTTCTTTCATTCCTTGGGATTCTTGCTGAGAAACCTGCTGTATTTTACCCCTCAGATAAAAAGGCAGAAAGAACTTAGAGACTGAGGGATTTTGTTCAGWCATTATTTTCAGATGAGATGAATATTAACAAAACCACTCAGCAAGGGTATTCCCAAGTGCATGAGGTTGWGTGGTGAACACCACAGSAAAGAAGATGGTCCCACCATCTAGGACACTCATCTTGCTTTTAGTTTCCAGATCTCTCTCATGGACCCTGAGAGACCTTGTGTGGGCCTCAGTCATGCTTCAGTTGTACTGGAAACCTAATGACTAAAACAAACAGGATAAAAGAGTTATCCTAGGATGAAAAAAGAGCTACCTTATGATCAAAGAGCTAATAACAACTGGACATTCAACAGTCAAATTAATAATTTCAATTTCATTCTTGGTGCTGTAGGGTAGTAAGTATTTCTTAACCAACAACAAAATTCCTACCCAGAGAGCTCAAAACTGGTGATACTTATGCTCTAATCAAAGCATGCATTCAGCACACCACTGCTAGAAATAGGTAATTCCCCCAAGCCTGTCACTGTCCAGCAAAGCACTGATTAGAGAACAATGAAATTGCTTTCAACTAAGAGAGTTCTAATTTAATAATAATGGTAGTGTCTGGCTGTCAGAGTGGTCTGCTAATGCCATGGAGTCTGCTTCCAGACAGGAATTGCCCACTGATATTATCAGTTGTAAACTGTCTTGGCTGGGAAGTCAATCATTAACTCTGGTCCCCATGTTATAAAAACATCGTATCGTAAGAGCACGGGCTCGCTTACGGCTCTCACTGATCAATCAGGAATACAGCAACACATAAAAGGAGCCAGAGACTCAGGAAATCCTTCAGCTAAGGGGAGACAAGCTGCACCGAGGTTTATCTCCATGGAGAAATCCACTGACAAGCCAAACAAGGAGAACAGACCGTCAGCTCCTGGAGCCCTGCAGGCTCAGGCAGACGGTCCCGTGCCCGTGGCGGGAGGTGCTGCAGAAATGAGCGGAGCAGGATCCGTAACACAAAACTCAAAACACAAGAAGAGAGTGGGATTCACTGCAGAGTGTACTGAAGAAATGGAGAGACCTTCAGGAGCAGAGAGAGGCAGTCCAGCTGCCTTTAAACCAGCAGATTTGGAACGAGACTCTCCAAACCCAAGGGCACTAAGGAACACAAACTCTCCCGAAATGAGCGCGTTGAAACTGAGCCCCCAGTGCTCAGACACAGCCACCCTGGATATGGACTGCATGATCTGCTTCAACAAGTACAGCATCTACAGAGTCCCAAAGCTCCTGGACTGCCAGCACACCTTCTGTGCCGTCTGCCTCAAGCTGATCCTCAGGAAAGAGGAGAACACCTGGAGAATCACCTGCCCTCTTTGCAGAAAGCCCACGCTGGTGTCAGGAGGGCTCGTCCGCACACTCCAGGATAAAGAAGACATCCTGGAGCGCCTGGAGAACCCTGACTCAGGCTCTGAGGTGTACATCTGTGCCACGGGGCTGGATGGCAGCAGCTGGACTCAGAGCAGCCAGGACATTTTGAACACAGAGGAAGACAGCCCAGCACACAGCAGCCTGGCTGTGCAGAGACTCGTGCTGCTGCTGCTGCTGGGGGTGATCCTCGCCATGCTCATCCTCCCCTTCATGTACTCGGGGAGGGTGAAATGGGTSATCTGTCTCCTGCTTAYTTTGGGCTTGCTCATGTCTGTGGTGCTTTGCTGCACTCCTAAGTTCCACTGCAGGTGCAAGAAGGACTCCCCCAGCTCCTGTGACAAGGAGATCCACGTTGTTACTGTTGCCTGAAACAATTCACCTGCGAGTCCCAGAGACCACGGACTGGGCACACCAGTGAGTTACGGACTTAAAAACGATCTGTCAGAGAATTAATTCAACAGTTGGCTGAGCTGGCTCAATGCCAATGCACAGTGTTGTTAAATCTCATTATTGCAAACAAAATGAACTATTTATATGTTGATATTTATGTGTTTTCCACACGGTTTTTTAACTCCAGACTAGGAATTGTGTTGTTTTACCATTTTGTTCATGTTCGTGTCCGTTTCCCCTCCTGATCAGCCCTGCAGGATGTTGTCTGGAACAGCTGGGAGGTGATGTCCTGCAAAACCTGGTGATTGCTGTTACCACCCTCTGAACACACAGACAGTGTGGGAAATAAGGCTGCTAAACCAGGCAGTGGGTGTTTGAAAGAGAGTCATTTTAGCCCAGATTATCACCTTAATCCCTGGCAGCGATGGGAAAGGGACTGGGAAAGGGGATGCCAGTTGGTGCCATTTAAAGTTACACACAAAATTGGAGAGAAGAGGCAAAATCAACACTCCTCACCTTGAGTCTGTGGCTTGCGAAGGGCAAGGCTCAGAAACCTCATGACCCTCCAAATTCCCCACATTATTCAGCACAGAAATAGCTCCTCTCACCTGCATTCCTTTATCTGGCAACCTGCAGGACCTCTCTCCTTGCCCCCTTTGCATTGCCCTTGGAGAAATCCTTTGACTGCTGCGCCACACCATGTGTGATATTTTTATATGGAATGTCTCCATTAAATTTAAACCAATATTAATTTCTCATTGACTTGTTTGTTTCAATTCCTCATGGACAATTAATGTCAAAACAATTCCTAATTTCCTTATTGACAGGAATTGCAGCTGAGAAAGTGTGTTAGAGAGTCTGCAGAGCTGATTTGGTGAGTAAAGCAAAGCAGTAATGTGTTGGAGTGTTCTTTCATTTAAAAAAAATACTTAGCAAATAAGAAAATACCCTGAAACCCAACTAAAATTAAACTGAGAAAAAAAAAAAAGATTTCTCTAGTTAAACAGCACATTTAAGAGTCTCAAGGATCTCAGGAGACCTTGGACTAGGTAAATATTTGTGTTTGATAAGAATGGAAACTGATGTCCTGCAGTTGCTCAGTGTATACATACACAGAGTATCTCACAGCAGATAAAACAGATTAGACTGAGAGGGTAGGAGCTCTGATGTTCCTAGAGTCTTGGAAAACACAGGTTTGTTTTCAGCCAGGAATGGGAGCTTTCAGGGGAACTAAACCCTTTTTCTCATCTCTTTGGACAGCAACAGGCTTACTGCAGAATACACATGACATTTGCTTAATAACCAACCAGAAAAAAGCTTTCCAGGTGGGAAAAAGACAGGTAGTTTTAAACCCAAATACGATATTATTCTAAATATGAAGACTGCACCAGATATCTAGCTGCACTGAAAATAATTTCAGAAACACTGGGCAAGTCTTTCAGCTCACAGACAATATTCTTGTCGAGTTCCCTTCACCAACACCAGTGTGTGACTGGTACTGTAAAGGTCTGTAACAAATGTATTAATATTGGCCTGAACAGATCACTCACAAGGGATCCTACCAGCCCATGTATGTTTTCAGCACATGTGTGAGAAGAAATGAAAACAGAACGAACATGATCATTAAAATCTTTTATTATGCTTCACCCTGCCCTTCCAAATGAATTGTTTTATTACACTACTTTCCACAGAGACAAAAAAAAAAAAGGTTAACAGGAAAGGGCAGCATACAGAAGTGTGATTTCCAGGGAGAGACTGGTCCTCTGCAAGAATCCCTATGGATCCACAGAGTTATGGAGCAGCACCTCCCAAGTATTCCTTCAGCAGTTCCACTGAAATGTTTTTCAGCCTGAGAGCCGCTAACACCCAGGTGATTCAGAGTTCACAGATGCTGGTGGCAGTCATGAGGCTCTGGAACCTGGTATCTTTTGAACAGATTCCCATCTGACAAGCTCAATAACCACGCAAGAAGCGGCAATTAAGGCTATAGAGAAAAGGCTAATGGGATTGTGTTCCTATTCCAAAATGTAAAGGATTTCCTTGTACTCAAGTTTAATTCATGCTGGCTATTTTGTTAAGCAAGTTTCAGCTCTGAAGTCCCATGCCCTGCTTACCTTACCTGGCTAGCTCCTGGTTTCAGATAGTGACTGGGTAATACACTGTGGCTTAGAGAGAGAGGGGTTATCATGAGTAATGGGGCTAGGGAGCATCCCCTCATCCCTCTCCATGCCTCATCCCTCTCCATGCCCTCATCCCTCTCCATCCCCTCATCCCTCTCCATGCCTTATTCCTCTCCATGCCCTCGTCCCTCACCATGCCCTCGTCCCTCGCCATCCCCTCATCCCCCTCCATGCCCTCAGACGACCCCGGGCTCAGCTCCGTTGGCTGGAGCACGGTGCTGACAACACCAAGATCGTGGCTTTGATCCCTTCTACGGGCCATTCACTTAACGAGTTGAACTTTATGATCCCTGTGGGTCCCTTCCAGTTCAGAATACTCCGTGCTCCCCTCAGTGCCCTCCATGCCCTCAGCCCAGCGCCTCCCGCTCTCCGTACGCACTCGGCTGTGCCGCTGTGGCAGCGCCGGCGGGCAGGCCGGGCCGGGCCGGGCAGGGCAGGAAGGGGCGGGCGCCGGTAGCGGTAGTCGGTGCTCGGTTCGCTTCCCGGTACCCGGCTGTTCGCTTCCCGGTGCTCGGTGCTCGGCAGGGCCGGCGGCAGGTCGGGATCGGGCCGAGCAGGGAGGCAGTGAAGCTGGGCGGGGGCAGCGCCGCGGGCTGAGGGGCGAGCGGGCCGGAGCCTCCCCTCAGGCCGCTCCCTCGCTCTGGCCGCTGCTGCCCTCCCCTCAGCGCGGCCAGAAGCGCCGCTTTCCGTAAATAAGTGCCTGTTGGAGCGGCAGAGACTTCGGACGTGAAGGACTTGCGGTAAAAGTGAACATGGGTGTCCGCCCTCACAGCTTCCCCAGCTGAGGTGCTGCCCTCACGCTGCTCTGTGTGCTGTTCCCTGTCCGCAGCTTTGCTCGCTGCACTGTGAGGACATCGCTTCTCAGCCGCTCCTGTGCAAACCTTAGGGTTAGCTGAATTAAACACGCTCACTTTGCCCTCACAGCTTCCTCAGCTGAGGTGCTGTTCTCGGTGTGCTGTTCCCTGTCCGCAGCTTTGCTCGCTGCACTGTGAGGACATCGCTTCTCAGCCGCTGCTGTGCAAACCTTAGGATTAGCTGAATTAAACACGCTCACTTTGCCAACTACTTAAGCTTTGAGCTTCTCCATGTCCCTGTCCCCTCCGGTTCTAATCCCCGTGGCCCATGCATATCGCAGTTACGTGTTCTTGCATTGAGACAGAACTGAATTAATGGCATTCCGTGTTCGTACCTCGTACCTACGGGTTAAAAGCAGAGGCCGTGGTGCTCCCAGCACCTCTGGAGCCATGTGCAGGTCCCAAAAAAAATCTGTGTTGCCTGAATGTTTCTACAGTCACAGCGCTGTGTGTGATGTCCCCACTGTGCCTTACACAGAGCTTCTTGGCCAGCCCCGTCTGAATAATTACCTACAACAGCTTCTCTGAGGTTAATGAGATGCTTCATTAACTTTGGGGATGGTGGTTGGGTCGCTTTTGTCACAGTTGAGGATAAACGCGATGCCACCTTGTCTCTATTTCCTCTTTCAGCTGCAGGGAATATATTATCCTACAGCCTTAGATCCCCAAAGGAATTATCTTCCTGGTTTCCAAACAGGATTGTGTGAGCTGCTGTAAAAAATACACCATCTCTCAAGAAAACAAAGGGCTTTGTCTGAAAAACGAGAGCTGGAAGTGATAAAAATTTCTCTTTCAAGTGACAGTTCAGATTATGGCAATGCTGCTGATTGCTGAACCGCATTGTTCAAGGGAGGCATGGGAATTCCAGTGCCATGAGACTTAAAAACTGTTGGAATAAATAACTTTTGGAACACGTTTCTAACTCTCACTTCCCTCATCTTGCATTTGTGGCAAAACTTCTTGGCCCAAATTCTATTTAGTAAATCACACATTGCCCTTTTTTTTACGCTGTATGTCTGAAAATACCATGCACAGTTTTTTTCCTATGTGTTTATAAGGAAAAAGATACCTGTGTAGAGGGAAGTGCATGGATCTGAGCATCTTCAGAGCAAAGTCTTCCAGAAACTTTCTCTGGGTGTTTTAGCTGCTCAGCACTCTGAATTATTTGTTGCATGCCAGGAGCCACCATGGTGTTGCTCCATTATTGCTCCATATTTCATGTTATTAGGAAATTAGGTTAAACAGTGGTACTGCTCATGGATCTTTTTTAGTGGTTTCACTTTTAATATGAGCCCAAGTTAAGAAATCAATAAATCTGTCAGGGAAGGGGGTTTTATTTTCAGTGCTGTATCCCATAATATGTCCAGAGGTGAGCAGACATGGCAAATAATTATAAAATAATTGAAACTTTAGCATTAGATTGATTATTCCTGGGAAAATTGGTCTGGAAGTTTGGGTATTTAGGGTTTCTGAGTGGGAAGGCAGGACAGACACCTTTCCTACAGGACCATGGCAGGTGGCAGATAATAAAATCTCTTTAAAAAGAGCAGCTCCTGGTGCAGTTCTTTCTTTTAGGGCTCTAAAACGATCCATAAATGGTGTCTGCATCCCCTGGGAATCACTTGTAGTGTCATGGGCTCCTATTCCCTATTTAGCCAGGGTGTGGAAGAAATGAAACATTGTAATTTGAACTATAAAATGAAATGGGTGATTTGGGTCCCTTARAAACTGAGTGTATCTTAAGGAAATCAGYAGARATTCCAGGTGATGGCAGTGAGCCCCGGAGCAGGTTGTTACCCAGGATGAATTTGAAATGAGCTGTTGTCACCCTCTGCCTGAGGCACCATCAGGGGAGCAGCTGGGAGCCCTTCAGCAGGAAGTGTGCACAGCTACACTCTAAAAAATAGTATCTTGGCCCAGCTCAAGGTCTGTGTGGTGCAGGGATCTTAGCATTTGGGTTTAAAACTACCTGCCTTTTTCCCATCTGGAAAGCTTTTTTCTTTTAGGGAAAGAGCAGTGGCAGGTTCCACAGAGGAGGAATATTACAGGCAAGCACAGCAGTGACCATGGGACACAGCAAAGTCCTCAGAGGCTGCAGCTGGACTCAAAGTTCCTAATGCTGTCAGCAAAAGAAACAGGAGCAATTCGGGCTGAGGATGAGAGAGAAAAATTATTTCCCAGGCAGCTAAACTGGTCCCTGTAACAGGTGCAGAGCTTTTATTTTCATGTTATTTTTGCAGTAAATGTGGGACTGATAGGCCTGAATGGAGCCCAGTCCTTTTGCATCCCAAAGGGAACTTGTCCTTTTGCGGGTTGAAACATTTATTGTCAGCTAATTTTGAGTTGACAAAACATTTGAGAATTGGTGAACTGTTCATCTGTGTCCTGTTCCTGTGTGTTCTTGGGTCACAGCAGTGTGTTGGGGACAACAGACAAACTGTCAGCAAAACAAACAGGAGCAATTCGGGCTAAGGATGAGAGAGAAAAATTATTTCCCAGGCAGCTGTACTGGTCCCTGTAGCAGGGCTTTTATTTTCATGTTATTTTTGCAGTAAATGTGGGACTGATATGCCAGTCCTTTTGCATCCCAAAGGGAACTTGTCCTTTTGCGGGTTGAAGTATTTGTTGTCAGTTAATCTTGTGCAAAACATTTGATAATTGGCGAACTGTTCCTCTGTGTCTTCGGTCACAGCAGTGTGTTGGGGGCAACAAGCTGGACCTGCTCAGACTTGACTTTATACCAGTGGCAGTAAAAACAAAAGCAAATTTGTCTCCTGGCTTCCTGGTTTCTAACTGGTTGCTGTTGGTTTTTTCTCTGCTGCTTTTTCCTCCTTGCACTGGCAGGTGAGCATGGCTGCGGAGGAGGAGGAAGGCTGGGCTGGCCCGGAGGAGGCAGAGCAGGACGGGCAGCAGGAGCCCTGCGTGCCGCTGGGCCGGCGGCTGGCGGAGCCCGGCAGGTTCGCGTACGCGGCGCTCTGCGGCATTTCCCTGGCCTGGCTGTTCCCTGAGGACGAGCAGAGGTACACGTGGAGCGAGGGCTGGGCAGCTGGGGTTTGGGTGGTGGCTCAGCCGCCACCTGTGCGGGGTCGTCTGAAGTTGAGGGAGTGAAAGAGCCTTTCAGAGCCTTTCTCTCTTGCACCTGTAAGACTTTTAAAATTCAGCACAAAACACAGCCATTAACACTGCAGACATCAAAGCGTGTTCTGCAGCAAGGTCTAGCCCCACTCAGATTGTTTCCTTGTTTATTTAGCCAGTTTGCTTAGCAGTTCACCTTCTGCTGACTCCTGATGCTTTGATTTTTGTCTGAACCAATGTTTGAAACCAAGGACTGCTCAAAGCTTCCAAAAATACCCACTTGTGAAGCCTTAACTGTTTCTGTTGCCTTACAGCTCCTTCAGGACAGAATTCATCAAGAACTTTGTGAAGTGGCTGGACCTGCCTGATGCTGTCTTACCTGCCATGACAGCCTTTGCTGATGGCTTAGGAGGTGAGGGCACAGAAACTTTCACTGAAATTTTGCTGAAGGATCCCATCTTGAAAGAAAACCCACTTCTCATTACCCAGGTAAGTCCATGTGCTCCCCTGGCCCTGGTTTGCTTTGCAGAAGTGGTCTGTCCTATCTGTTTGCAGCTGAAGGGCTGTTTGTGCACTCAGTATTTCTGATAGGCATTTATTTGTAAGCAGCTGTGGGGGACTGGCAGTGTATTCATAAGGAGCTCATGGAAATGATGAACAAGTAGCATGGTCACTGTCTGCTGAGTTGTGTCTCTGATGGATCACTCTACAGAACAGAGAACTGACAAAGTTTTTGCTTTGTGTTACTGCAGTGGTCTCCATTCATACACATGTACAGATTTCAGTGACACCCTGAACACAATACACCTGATTTTCACCTGTTTAAAAGCCCCTTCACTGTATATGGATCACAAACCACCTCCACATACATGCTCCAATGAGCACAGTTTCCAAAGTCTTTTTCCCAGAGTACACTTTGACCAGAAGGAAATTATTGTGACTTTATTTTCTTTCACTGAGGAAGTGAAACTGGGACTGCTCCATAATCTTTTGCTGTAAAAGCTGATGGAAATAGAAAAGAGGTGAAGCATTTTGGCAGCATTTGCTTTTGCTGGGGAAGATCTCTCCTCATCCAACCTCATGCCATGCAGGGAAGAGAGCATTAGGCTGCTGCTGGTGCCACACAGAACGTGGGCAGTGTCACTCTGTGCTGTGTCACCCTGTGCCAGACACCCTGCACGCAGCCAGTGCTCTGGTATTGATTGATTAAGGGCTATCACACACTCACCTTGAGCAATGGCCTGGCACAACAGCAGATGTGAGAGCTGGGCTGTGTTAGGGGAGATAAGAGAGCAGTGAACTTCTCTGGTCATCATGGBCAGCTCCCATTTCCTCAGCCTCCTTTTTCTGACTCCTGTCAGTCCATGAAATGCATCAGAGGATCTGCTCCTGGCCCAAATGTTCCAGTGCCCAAAGTCCTACAACAGTACAAGGACAGCAAGAGATCTTAATTAATAATTTAGAGCAAATCTTCTAAAATAAAAGTGGCTCTTTGGATGCTGTTTCCTCAAATTCAGTACATCCACACTTGTTCTTTCTGCCTTGGTGTGCTTCCTTTGTCATCTCCCTCATTCTCTCTGCCTCAGGATGGATTCTCTGCATTGAGGCAGGTTTTCCTACATTGCTGCTGAGTTTATCAAGGCTGAAATTTGCCTTGTGCTTGCTCTGAGCTTATGCTGCATGAGGGCTCCATGTGCTTGTACAAAAGTGGCTCTGGATCAGCAGAAACACTTGGGTTTTGCTCTGACCCAGGAAACTGGAGGATATCCCCTGGATTTGGGTGGAACACAGAAACCACAGACAACTTTGATCAGTTGAAAGCAAAGATGGGGAATTACAGTCTAATGCCACAGCAGCAATCCCTTACACAGTCATCTGCATGTGGGCAAGGTGATTGATTTTATCTGAGGAGAGGCAGAATGAAAGACTTGAGCAGAGCAAGGCAGCAGAGGTGTGTCTGGAAAAAAACACTGCTGTGTGGGAAACATCAGCCATCAACTGAGAGCAGCTTTTTCCTTCTTCCTTGGAAATAAACAATCTRTGGGACAAAGCTTTATGAATTATTGATCTTCTGCTTTATGGTGCTTGTGCTCCTTTGTATTCAGCTGATGCAATATTTACTGTTTATTAAGGGTCTGCTTTAATTGCTTGGTGTGTTCAGTGGCAGGGCCTTGCTGGAACTRGTGCTGCATTTTTGAAGGCCCTTCATCTCAAAGGAGCTGGAGGGATGATCCATGAAGTCAGGAGATTAGATGTGAGCTCACCATTGATTCAATGAACATCTGAGGATTATGGATTGTTATCTTTGTGTTCATTGCAGATGACTAACACAGGCAGATGGTGGTAACTGAATCCTTTAAAGGCAGTAGTCATAGCAGGCTGTGGGTGTGGCATGGGAAGGCAATGCAATGAAAGATGTGTAGAAGCAATTATAGGTGATAAAATGTCTAAAAATTTTTATTATGAATATGTTTTTTGCTCTCAACATACTTAGAATGTTCATTTTCTAGTGGTTTTCTACCCACATTCACTGCAATGTGGATTTGGAGCTCTCTGTTGTTAAGGAAATGGGTTTTGAACTTGCATCAACTCAGAAAAAGCTGGCAAAGACTGAATAAAGATTCCCTTCTTTTGAAAGGCTTCTCAGTCATATGGGTGGTTGTCTTGTCATCGAGTTTTCATGGAGATTCAAAACACTGCCTTCAAAATAAGGCTGCAATATAACAACTGCTGCTTAGGGAGGACAACAAACCAGTTGTGAACTAATGTAATCACTGCTGGTTGGATTCCAGCTGCCTGCATGTGCAGCATGCACACAGCCTAAACTGCAGCCTAAAGTTGAGAGTGCTAATTGGCACGGATGCCATAAAAACAGTTGTTCCAGTTTATCACCTGATTACCTACGTGCATCCCTGACCTTTCAGAAGGCACGTGTGTRTGTGCCTGGGCCAGATTTAATTGGGGTGGTTTGGTAGGAGGTGCCACAGGTGATTGATACAGGGCAGACAGGACGGGACCTGAGTCACAGCCCCAGCTCCCTGAGCCTCACTCAGGCAGAGTTTATTGCCCACAAACCATCAGCCTCCTCCAGAGGCTGCTTAAGTCAATGTGGGGAAAGTTGTGGCAACAAAGTCACAAGTTTTACCTTATTCTTGACTCCAGGCCCTTGCTTGGTCAGCTTTTTGCTGGRGGCTCCCAGCCCTGCACCTTCTGCTGGGCTTTGGCAGCTCTGTGCCAACCCTGCCTCCAGAAATGCCCCCAGAGAGGAGGTGATGGTGCCCACCTTGCTGATCCCTGGGCACCTCCAGTACTTTGGGAAACCAGTAATACACCCTCCCTCTGGACTGGTGTGTCCAATTCCCACATCCCAGCCTGGGGAGCAGTCTGCAGTTTGTCTCTCTTCTGGTTGGTTTGTTCTGCATTCTGCACTCCTCGTGTGTTGGGCTCTCAGATTAGAGACGTTTTTATGATACAAACTGTGCTTGGGAGCTTACAGGACTAATAATCATAAACTCTCTGGCAGCCTCCTACATCTTTGGCTGCATTTTTTGTGTTCCCAGAGGGCTGAAAGGATTCCCTGTAAAATTCAGCTGTGCTGTGTTTGTGTGTAGGAGAGGGAAATAGCTCAACTGAGCTTCTGCTTAATGCAGTCACATAAAGAGCTTAGAATTTGGCCAGTGGCAATAAAAGAGGAGAACACAGTTGTAAAAACACTGACTTCTTTTTCATGGATTTATCCATAGAAGCAATCTATGGAATTGATTTGGTTTTTTCCCTTTTTTTTATGGTAAAGAGCCAACACAGAAGTCAAGTCCCTCAATCTTGACAGGCCATAAATTCTGAGTTTTTTAACTCACTGAATCCAAAAGAACTTTTGAGTTCAGCCTTACTGCCTGGAGCTGTGAATTCCCAGAATGCCAAAGAAAGTAGAGGCCATTAGAGGAACATTCAAACCTGTTTGTGCTGTTGCATATGTGAGCACACATGGCTGGAGGGAGCAGAAGGCAGCAGAGTGGGAGGATTAGAGMCCTGTTCCTCCAAACTTTGAAGTCRGGTGTAAGATCAGGATCATRACAAAATAACAAAAAYGTGGGATGCCTCAGCATATACCAAGCATTATCTGCTTCTGTCCAGCTCTTTGGAGAATTTTGGACTGGTTTTGCTYTCTGCTGCCTCACTGAACTGTAACTTTCTCTTTCCCACCTATGMCCTGAGCTGCTGCAGTAATTCAGTCAGACTGATGGGTTTTATGCCTCCACTTTGATCCCTCCAGACCTATCTCATCAGTTTTAAATTGAATATTTTTTTTTCTTTTTAGGACCTTTTATCCTTCTCTCTTCAAGATGGTAAGTTTACTTAGCATTTGTTCTTAAAAATAATATAGTTGAGATTACATCTGATACTTTAAAGTGCTCAAAAAGATGCTATCCTATTTCACCTCAGTTTCCTCTCTGGCARAAGCTGCACACTCCTTCCCTGCATCCCCTTCAGCAAAAACAACTCATATAAGGAATGGTTAATAATAGCCMCTGAAAACTGAACAGCTCTTCACCTCCTTACCTCCACACACCATGCATCAGCAAGCAGATGTAAATGGTGGTGGAGTGGGCTGGTTTTTCTCCAGTGTTTCCAGRGAAGCAGGTGACCTCTTCCTTTAGGAAGGCAGTAAAGCTGTTATGAAAATCTCAGCCTAAAATATTTTCTGCTGGTTGCCTAAAAAAAGAAAAAAAAAATCAGGGTATAAATTCCAGAGTGTCCTGTGAAGCCCATTATAAATAAATGTGATTTTTCTCATATATTRTATTACACATAAAACAATTCTCTGGCTTGCAATCCATTACATGGATTAGTCTGATAAAATTAATTAAATAAAGACTGTCTGCTGAACAGAATGTTCATTTCTAAAAGRAGCCTGGATTCTATCACTACTTGCATTTTTCAAATCTCTGTGTTTTAACATGTTCTCACAGGAAAGAACTCACTGCTGATCAGCCTGTTGCACTGCAGAACAAAACACTTTTTGTCCTTGCTTTATTTTTAATGGAAAATTGACAAGTCAGTTATTGCAAAACTGCTTATTCTGTGAAGCTGGGATTTAGGAAAATATCTTTCCRAGCCTTGCTGCCTTCCCACCAGGCTGCTGAGGAAGGAGCCCAGGCAGAAAAAAGAAGGGGGTTACACCTGCCTGGACTTGCAGGATGTGCCCCARTTCGGGAAAGAGTGAAGATAAATCCTGCCCTCATTTCTCAACTAAGCAGAAAACTGATCAGGATTGTCACTGAAGGCCACAGAATTAGTTTGGTATCTTGGTAATGAAGGTAATAAATAAACAGCCTTAACAGATTGCCCAATGCCATATTTGATCTACGTGCAGCAGGTATCAGACATTCTTTGTAATTRGGGCTTGCTGATATCTTTACCCACCCTGAGAAAAACAATTGTGGTTTTCAGCCCAGAGTGCACCAAGARCCCTTTAGAAAAGCCAAACATCAGGAAGCAGTAGGTGCTGCTGAGAGAAACACATTTAAAAAAGCACAAATAATTTAAAATCTAACACATTTAAGATGTCTTTTTTCTAAGATGTCTTTTCTTCAAGAATAGCTGCTTAGAAAACCAGGAGTAATCAGTTCTGTTGTGTTGTCTGGGTGCACTGTCCACCCCTGCATCTCCAGCAGGGAGTGTAAAAGCAAACATTTGCCTGTGCTGCTGCTGGGGGAGCTGGTGTGTGCAGCTTCACCCTCCTGAGTGCCTCTTGCTGCCACCARAGAAGGAGATAAAGCTTTTGCATGGAGGTGCATTTTTACAGAATGCACCCTTCCTGCACTGCTGCAGTTCCCCACACAGACGTGTTGGATATTTCCAGTTAGCAGAGSTCCTGCTGCAGCATTTCTCTGTTGAAAAGTTGCCAGCAGGCCTCTCCCACAGAGGATGGAGACCAAAGGRTCTGAGATCCTTTTCCTCCCACAGAGGCATTACCTGCTGTGGTGGCTCTGTTTGCAGGGAAGAGGGATTTTCCATTTATCAGTCACATTCTTTTTCCTGGAAGAAAAAGAGGCCCTGGGGGAAGGAGCTGYTCTGTGAGACATTCCTTGAGTACTCTGCTCCTTAACTAAAGTGTGTGATCAGACTGATTTCCTGGGCTTTTCTCTCCTCAAGGGTGCTATGATGCTCGAGCCAGGGTGYTGATCTGCCGTGTCAGCTGGCTGCTGAGAATTCCCTTGGAAGATCTGGAAGTCCTGGAGGAATCTCTGCTTGAGAGCCTGAAGGAACAAAAAGAGGAAGAGTCACAGTAAGAGCATTTGGGTTGATACGGGATCAAAAAACACTGCCAGTGCTCAAAAACTTAGCAGTAATTACTTGTGCCTAAGTCCAGTCTCTGATTATTCCCCACATTGCTCTTACTGTAATCATTTATGGCTTGATTAGGGCTGCAGAGCCCTCGCAGCACTGACAAGCAGAAAAGTTCAGCATTCTCAAAGTCAGAGTTGAGACCTGGCCTTGCACACTGGTGCACACTCCTTTCCTCTTCCAGTTGCCTCTCAGAGACTGGAGACTTTGCAGAAATACATCACAAAGACCTTGKTGTCTCTTGGCCCAATATCCTTCAGATAGAACTGCCCCTTGCAGAAAGAAGTTCTGCAGATAATCAAGACTGGATCCTCATCTGTTCATTGTGTTTGCACGTCTTTAAGCATCTCTAAGAGATAACTCCTACTGAAGGGAGATTTCTGAGGGCAACAGGCTGAATCTTCACATGCACACAAACCTGGCTCATAATTCCATGTTATTATCATAATATTCATTCTTGCTATCTATAAGAAATGTAGTATCTTTATATTCCTCTCATCAGGCAGGAATTGTGTGACAGTTTAACAATATTTAAGGCAGTAAGCATGTCCATAGTAGACTTTCAAGTGAAATATTTTCATCTGGCAACTCAGCAAACAGATAATGAGATTACCCTGAATACTAATAAAGGCTTTAATCAACAGCCTTGCCATGGTTCAGCTCAGATATTACCATGGGGTCCAGCATGTGATGGGGATCTTCCAGTAACAGCTGTATTTAAATAATGCTTAACTTTATAGCACACTGTAAAAAGGGAAAGTCAGAATWATCTCAAAGATCGTGGACTGCTGAAGGTTTGGTGTGCCAGGAGCAAGGGTTGGRATTAATGGGGATTGCTTTGCTGTAGTTTGTGGAAGCAGATTCAGTGCTGGGCCTTTCAGCTSTGTGTGGTAACAGCAAAAGAACAGGATTTCAAACCCTGCTGCCAGCCCAGTGGGACTCCTGTGTCCTGCTGTGGAGGGAGCCAGGGATTCCTGTCTTGTCCTTTGCCCAAACTGCAGCCATGGGAGTAAATGTCTATTGGATCAAAAGAAAAAGAAAAATCCTTACAGTGAGAGGAGCCCAAGAACAGAGTGTGAACTCATTGTTATTGCTGTGCCAAAGCAAAGCTCAGATTTGTGGGGAATCCATGAGCCTTTCTTTGGTTTGAAGTCAGGAGYCAATGGGGAAAGGAAGCAAAATATAAACTCGTCATCACAAATTTTGGGGCTGGCAGCACCATCGTGTGCTTGGGGTGCTCCCAGCTTTGACCAGCAGGATGTTCTGGAGCAGAAATAACCAGCCAGGAGTTTGGCAGCTCCTGCACAGGTGTTTTTACTGATACTTGTTAACAGGAGGTTTTGCTCCTGCCTCTGCTGCTGTGGATATGTTGGATTGAGACCCAGAACCTACAAGATTAAATGTACAGTCCTCTAAAGAATAATGCTCCAACCACTTAAATCCATGTTAGTGGCACCAAATGTGCTCTGACCTGCAGGTGAGAACCTTCCTTTTGTACACAGTTCTGTGAGAAACTGGAAAACATCACAACATTGGCTTGCTAATGTGTGCTCCTGCCACTTTCCCATATTGGAGAATGACCTGAAATTCCCCTTAACAATCTCTCCTGAACATAATTTGTGGTTCAGGCAAGAAGCTGCACATCTGAGYTCAGTGAGGGCAGAGAAATGGCAGAAGCAGCAGTTAATTACTACAGTGGATAAAATCAGTCTGGTAATCCAGTGATAATGGTAATGGAGGAGCCATTAGGAGGCAGCTGCTGGCAGCTCCAGAGGGGAAGCAGTGACAGGCAAAACTCCTTTTATTTACTGCATGAGCAGGCAGGATTTAGCTGCCACTCTCTGTCTCCCCACATAACTCAAGCTGCTCATTATTGCAGCTGACTCCAGGTTAGACATGTTCCAGCTCTCTTGTCATTATTCTCAGCCTGAGACACAGTGCAGTGACTGCAAAAGCCAATGAATCTCATGTAGAACAGAAATTGCTGGGTACTGCCAGCTTATGTATGAACAGCCTGGCTGCAGCACTCCTTCAAGAACTCTGGGAGCAGCTTTATCCAAAGCCAAGCATTCAGACTGGTGACTCAGGCACAAAGGAGAGCATTTTGAAAGGATGAGAGGAAATGGCCTCAAGCTGCAGAGGAGGTTCAGGTTAAATCAGGAGGAATTTCATGTAAAGGGCTGTCAGGCAYTGGAAGGGGCTTCCCAAGGAGGTGGTGGAGTCCCCCCCATCCCTGGAGGTGTCCCAGGAAGAACTGGGCATTGCACTCAGTGCYCTGGGCTGTGTGAACAAGGTGGGGATTGGGCACAGCTTGGACTGGATGGTCCTGGAGATCTTTTCCAACCTCAGTGATTCCATGATGTTCTGATTGATTTAATAAAATATGAATATGGATCTAATATCAATATCCAACYGTGACAGACAAAAGATCCTCTAACACTCAAAGTTAGAAAGTGTGTGTTTATTACGAGCTCCCTAATGCAGCCTGCAAAGATCTCAGGTGATTACAGAGCCTTTWATTTACCAAAGTGTTGAATACACAAAATACAAATGCATATTCATACCCCTGTCACCTCCTCTTCTCCACTTTGTATGGTAATTAACAAAAAGGTCATTAAGCATGCGCAGTTTGTTCTCTGAAATGAGTCAGGGGTCTTCTTATGAGGAGTGGTCACCTAAAGGAGGAAGTAAAATGAGTCTTCCTCATCTAAACTTTCAACCCTTTCAAAGCAGATGTGATTGATGAATCCTTGAAAACCTCCTGGGTTCCTGTTTKCCAGGGCTCATTCAATGCTTTCTGCAAACAGGAGGTTTGCAATTGTCCTGTGTTCCTGGGATTTCATGGATCACTTTCCCTGTTTTGCACTGAAAACAGCTCCATAAACATGGAGCTGCCAAGCAATGAGTGAGATCTGGGATAGTTTATCTCAGATCCGGCTTCTTCTCACCATCCTCTAATTTTAACTGATTCCAGCAAAGCTCATCCATTCATTTCAGCCATATCAGCAAATCTATTGTTAACTACAATTTGAACTTCTTTAAGAACCTTTACTCCTTTAAAATGAATGTCTCATGATAGCCAGACCCTGCTTTGTCCATGGGGCTGTGGTTGTGCAGAAATGGCAGGGGTGTTGCTCTCTGCACACACCACGTTTGCAGCTGCATGAGGCAATGAGCTGTAGGTTTTTTGGAGGGTCTCTGTGGAGACAAAGTCTCTGTGATGTGCAGGTCCCTGGCAGTTCTGCAGGGAGTGCAGTGACTCAGGGATTTCACCCACTGAGCTCCATGCTCCTCCTGCTGTGCCTCACAAAGCTGCACATTGTCTGGGACTCGTGGAAGATTGCCTTCATCAAAATTACAGTGAGCTTGGGGGGTTCCAGGAAGGATTAAGCAATTACATGGTTAACAAAAATCCAAAATTAGGCCAGGATTAACAGGGAAAATRTCCAAGTTTGGAAGCAAGATAAATKGTCAYGTTTCAAGRCCTGGATTAACTGCTGTATAAACAGGCCAGAAGGAACCTTCCTCTGGAAACAACTGATTCCAGAATCCTCTGCTTCTCCCAATTTCCTCTGAAACTGAAGCACTTCTTGTAAGAGAGAAAGCAAAGACACTGGAGAGAAGTCAAAAGTACTGGTAGTAAGTGGTATTTGTTCCTTTTAGGTTTATTTACCTTTTTCTGGTAAGCTTGTTAAAATACAGCTTAAATGCACACTGATGGCTGTGTTTAATTCCTATTATATTATTATATTGTGATGTGCAATTAGAAAGCAGCTCAAAGTAAACACTGCTGTTGGAAAACAGTTTAATTGCATCTCTGTTAGCACAAATTACCCCTATTCCCTTTCATTTCAAACACTTTTCCCTSTTTCTTCTTAGCTTTCTTGTGGTTTTTTAGAACACTTAGGCAGCATATAGTTAATGAAATGCCTTTGACTTTTTGTTTCTTTCTCTTTTTTTTTTTTACAAGCTTCAGCCCTATTAGGAAGGGTTTTCTGAGTAAGTAATATCTGTTGGATTTTGTCAGCAATTAAATCTGTTTCAATTCAAATTTGTTTCAATTTAAATCTGTGGTTTATTTAATCCATTYTATTGAAATCTCTAAATCCATGCTCATAAATCTCAGAGTCCACACCTGCACCTTCCTTTTCCTGGGAGGGAAKTTACACCAAGGAGAAATAAAGCAGATTTTGATGCTGCATTGTTATCCATTGGGCTCTTCCCTCAGTTTTTGTATTTCTAATCCCCCCACAGAACTGCAGAAGTCTCAAGAAAAAAGAAGGAAAGAAGGAAAAAGCTGAAGAGATACCTGCTGATTGGTCTGGCAACTGTTGGGGGTGGAACAGTGATTGGTGAGGCTGCCCTGGGCATTTTGGGGACACAGCACCAGGGACAGAGAGAGGTCGGACTCCAAGAAAAGCATTTTCAGCCCCACAAAAATAAACATGGAAGAGTTAGCTGGGAAAGTTATTCCAATGTAGCTTCACTGGCTGGAGGTTGTCACCCTTAAAAATGTTTTCTCCTCTGCTCTCATGTTATTAGAGGATCAGATCTTCAACTCTGAAATCAAAAGTGTGAGATTACATTAATGTTTCCTGAGCAAACAGAGCACAGCTCACCCCAGAYCACCACATAATCCTCCTTTGACTTTGAAATTCTTCCTTGTTTCTCTGGAGTCAAAGAATTTGGGCAGAGGGCCTGGGGAGGGTCTCAGGAAGCCCCGTTCTTGGGCATGCAAAAAGCTCTGCCAGCAGCTGAAGCAGCACTCTCCCAGCACAGGGGACTGTTTTTGAGGGGTTTTTAAGAGATAATAGTTTGGTGATCTCTCTTGCTGCATCCTCAGGTCTGACAGGAGGCYTGGCTGCCCCTCTGGTTGCTGCAGGAGCTGCCACAATCATTGGGAGTGCTGGAGCAGCTGCTTTAGGATCAACTGCTGGGATTGCTGTCATGGCATCCCTTTTTGGAGCAGCAGGAGCTGGTCTTACTGGTAAGAGAGTGACCACATCATTCTCAGCCACTGGGGTGAGAATCATGTCTGCAAACACAGTTAATGASCCCACTGAGCTCTCTGAAGAGTGAGGGAAGTGGTTTGAGATTAATCTGTGAGGTTTTTGTCTCAGTGCTGATTAAGGTACTGGGTAGCCCCTGGTGACCAAATAGGGAAAGAATATTTGGTGTGTGGTTAATGAAGGAAATGAAAATTTGCTGCTTTGGGTTAGAAAGATGCTGCCATGGAGAAAAGCAGCTGTTACAGCAAAAAAAAAAACCCTTCTTCTGAATTTCCTCAGATCACACAAGCTCAGAGARATCATGTTGGCTCCTTACCAAGCTATAAGTAATGCATGGGCTGACTGAGGGTTTGGAAAAGGGAAAAAACCCTCTCCAGATTATCCAGTTATTTCCTGAATGAACTCCTGCCATTAGCAGAGGGTGTCCTCTCTGTGCCATCTCTGAGCCATGTGTTTCTTCCTGGCTGTGTGTGCAGGATACAAAATGAAGAAACGTGTGGGAGCCATMGAAGAGTTTGAATTCCTCCCACTTACTGAAGGGAGGCAGCTCCACATCACCATAGCAATCACTGGATGGCTGTGCACTGGCAAATATGGTAAGAACAGGGGGAAGAAGCTGAGAGGAGCCCCAAGAGCAGTGCCTGTGTCCCACTGCAGGCTGTGCCTGTGCTCACAAAGCACCAGCTCTGCCCCACATCTCCATGGCATGGKAACTGAACCACGCCAGTTCTCACCATGAGACTTTGCAAACCAATCTGCAACCCCAGGCAAAGAGAGGAATAAAAAAGAGGGCATTAAGCTGGTGGTGATAGCAGGACTGGGAGCAGCCACAGCAGGATTGTTYCTGTTAGGAACTGTTCCATGGTTTTGCCAGAAAAGGTCTGTTTGGGAGATGATTGCCAGCACTAGTACAAAGTGTCTCTGAGACCTTATGTTTATCTTCCAGGAATTAACAGAAAATAGTGTGTTTTTGCTCTCTCTCTATCTGCCAGCTAATGAGGTTTATTGGCAAGAAAGTTCTGTCAAGTAAATCCTGTTAAGCACAGCACTCTGGAGGTGACTTACAGGGTAAACCTTGAAAGGTCTGTAGTGCTTTATTTTCCAGWGGAGCTTGTCATATAAAATATGTCACCTGTCTGCTAATGTGCTCAGCAACCTGACTGAACAGCTGCCAGTTTATTGAGGAGCCCTGTAATTAACTCTGGGTATCATTAATGCAGAGGGATGTCTCTCCCTGTCACTTGCCAGGCTGCAGTTTGCTGTCACTGGGAAGTTCTCACTTTGCAGTGCTGTGCTTTGGCTTCTCTCTCTGTCTGCTTGCCAGAGGTCCAGATCCTCAGGGCTGCTTAGAGAGGCAAGTGTGTCCCTCCAGGAGCCCTTTTGTGTGTGTTTGCCCTTACAAGGGAGTCACAGATGACACACATTCTTCTTCCATAACTAGCAATCTGCTAGAATGTTTTAAAGAGCAAAACTGGGCTTGTCATCCCTTTTCCTCCTTACAGCAGTGTCTGTCTGTGTACACACTCCTTCAAACAGAAGGACTGAGCACAGGAGTTTTGTGGAATTTGTCACCCTTGGAGCTGCCAGAAGTTGCCAATCCACATGTCCCCAAATGAGACAGAGCACTGTGGGGATCTTGTGTCACTTTGAGCAGCAGCTGCCTCACCCTGACCTGCATTGTTTGGGGAAGGAACAGTGTGGGAAGGCTTTTAATTAATTAAGATGACAGCTCTGCTCTGCCCTTCAGTGTTGATCAGTCATTAATAGCATTGCTAGAATATTCCAGTGTGCTGCAGGTTCTGTTCTGCTCCTCTGGCAGGCTCCTCTTGCCAGGAATGAGCCATTGTGTTCTCTCCAAACATGAATTCCATCTTTTCAACCCTTCCCAGGCAGTTTCACAGCCCCATGGAGCAGCATGCTGCACTCAAAGGAGCAGTACTGCCTGGCCTGGGAATCCAAGTACCTGATGGAGCTTGGCAATGCCCTGGATTCCCTGCTCAATGGCTTTGTGAACATGATGGCTCAAGAAGCCCTRAAATTCACTGTCTTGTCAGGTAAGGAACTAAATCCTCTCTGATCTGCTTGAGTGGYTCCTGTGCAGTTTTAGTGYTGAAGGAACTTTGCTAAAGAAGCARTGTTTTGGAGGAGGCAGTGCTGGCATTGCCCAGAAGTGACCTGAGAGCCTCCTGTGCCACACCTGTGACTGAGCTGTGCTTTCCTGGACTGATGAGCCACCCTGTCATTGCATCACTGCTCARGTTACAGCTGGAAACACCTTCCTTCACGTGTGGCTGTTCATTTCCCTGTGTKATGACACATTTACTGCTGTGACATCCCAACACACAGGTTACACTCATCCCCCTGTGCCAGAACATCAGATCCTTTCTTATCTGTACTCCAGCAAAGCATTTCTCAGCACAGCTATTGGGAAAGAAGRGCTGGAAATGACATCAGCTCCTTTAACTTCAGTGAACTCTCTTGGTTYTGATGTTTTCTAAGAAAGCTCTGTGTGTTGCAGGGATTGTGACAGCCCTGACTTGGCCAGCATCCCTCCTGACTGCTGCCAGTGTCATTGAYAACCCCTGGGGAGTGTGTCTGCATCGTTCTGCTGAGGTGGGCAAGCACCTGGCACACATCCTGCTCAGCCAGCAGCAGGTAACTGCACACACCCAGCCAGGGAAAAGCTGCAACTGCCACTGGGAGGTGAATTTTGTAGTCATGGTTATGTGGTATCTTTCTAGGGAGACAAAGATTAATAAAAACTCAGAGAGTGTTTTATGTGGCCAGCAGATATCTCACTCACTGGGGAAACCGAGGAGTTCCCAAGTGGATCACAGAAATCCTGCTGAGATTTGTTCCTAAATTTAACCTAAAWTTGTTCCTARATTTAACCTAAATTTGTTCCTAGATTTAACCTAAATCTTTCCTCAACGAGGAAGAAGAGATCCAGGTCATGAGTGACCTGTCACAACTCAGCCAGGCCCACTCACCTAGAGCAGGTCAGAGAGCAGGAGGTGAGGATGAGTGAGAAGGAAAGGGAAACACAAAGTGTTAAAAATATTTATTGATAAGAGGCACCAGCACAACAACCTGAGAGAGMAGTGTGTGGCAGCCAATGCCCAGTGAGCCATGGCTTTGCCTGCAGAGAAGGGGAGCTGACACAAATCTCTCTGAAATGAGACATTTCTGCCCCCAAGAGCCTGCCAGCATTTGCTGAGCCAGTGCTGGTTTTTGCTGGCCATGTGCCTGTCTCACACCAATCACTGCTGATTATAGGGGAGCCTGAGGGCAGCCCCCAGGGCTGTGTGTCCCAGCAAGGTGGAACAGCAGAGGAGGAACAAACTTGATTTCTCATAAAAACCCAATCATAAAAATCCAATTTAATGAGAAAACTCAATAAACTTTATTTCATACAAGCCCTTYCTTTTGCTGTGGAGCATTTGTTCCTGCCTGTTAAGCTTTTGCTGTTGTGAAAACACAMATTCCAATGTGCTGGAGAGTCTAAAACTGCTTAATGAGATGTCTGGGGTGTCCATCCCACACCTGCTCCCTGGATATTACAAAGACCATTTTTCATTGGTGTTGGGATTAGGCTCCCTTTAATCTTACAGAAAATCTCATTAGGCTGTTCAAAATAAAAGCTTAAAGCTTAAAAGCCACATCAAGTTGATAACCATTGCATGCTGCTGCTGTCACTCAGCTGAAATCTGGAAGTGGGCAGCATTTTTGTATTATGGCTTCTCCTTGTGTGTATTAAAACATTTCTGGGGAATTTTGTTCCTTCAGTAAGGTTTTCATTTGGAAATTTCAAGCCAACTCCAGCATCTGTTTTGGTTCTGTCTGAAA
The DNA here is from genome assembly GCA_902810485.1 of Alauda arvensis. NCBI lineage: Eukaryota > Metazoa > Chordata > Aves > Passeriformes > Alaudidae > Alauda > Alauda arvensis. The sequence continues at coordinate 73,021 of CADDXX010001153.1, read as the reverse complement.
CATCCACTTTGTTGTAACTTCTTATCATTAGGGTTTTTTTCAGATTTTCTGAAGACCAAAACAAACACAAAATTTGGATATGTAGAATTCTCCCTATTGATCTGGGCATAACTCTGAGGAGACCTGATCCCTTTGAAGTGCCCAAATTGCTGCAGGGTTTCAGAGGTGATGCACAGGGAAATGCTCTGTGTCTCAGGCTCTCAGGGACCCCAAGCCCAGGCTCTCTTTCCTTTTGGTGGCACTTTTGCTTCTCCTTTCTCAGGGCCAGAGACCTGTGACACTGATTGGCTTCAGCCTGGGTGCCAGAGTCATTTACTTCTGCCTGCAGGAAATGGCTCAGGAAAAAGGTAACATTCATCTTCTAACCATTTTTTTCTTTTTTTTTTTTCCTTACTCCTGCTGGAGAGTTTTTCTTCCAAGAGGAAGAACACAGCTTGGCTCTTTTAGGGTAGGAGGAAAACCAAAAAACCCCGAGATTTTAATGCCTTTGGAGCCAAGTTCTGCTGTCATCTCTCCCAGAAAAAATCCACTTGAGGGGTTTCTGTGGGTCRTTTTGGTCTGTAAACAACAACAGAAGTGACATTTTTGATCAGTCTGAAGCTGCCCATGCACTGCCTGATCCCAGCAGAGGATGCTTTGCCTTTCTTGGGAGCTCTCTGCAGCTCTTGTATCTCACTCCCTGAGTCCTGCCTTCCCTTTAAGTCACTGAAATGCCACTGTCATCTGCTRTTTTCATGGTAATTTTCCCCCAAGTCAAGTAGAAAACCATCTGCCAATTTATTACCCATTGTGGTTCTGTTTATTAATAGATTTCTATTTTTAATTTAGGGAAAGAAAAAAAAAAAAAGAGTGAAATCATTATGATGAGTTGATGGAAATTGTATCTTGGAGTTGAGTCAGCAGTGAGTGTGTGCAGCCTGCCTTCCCCCCATGTAGCAATTTAACTCATTAACCATTTAGCTTCACCATAAATCATAAATAGGGAATTTCATAAAGGAAAATGTCCAGTAAAGCCCAAGAAGGTGGGAACAGAGTCAAGTGAGGATGGAAAGGCCAGGATTGACAGCTGTGTGCCAGAACTTCACTTCTGATTTAAGGCAGAATACAGGAATTCTGTTCTCAAAATAAATCTAATCARATCCAGAATAATCCTGATGGAATTACACTGGAGCCAGAACCCAGATCCTAATCTGGCCCTAAATCTACACTTCTTGTGTCCTGAGCATGTCAAGGGCTGAGGTGTTTCCAGGTCTTTATTTCAGTCTCCAGGCTCTGGAATGCCAYGAGCCCATAGCTCAGGGAGGAAATCCTTTGGGGTCTGCAAGGTTGGCTGCCACTCCAAAGAAACCCAAATRTCCTGGTGATGGATCAGAACAGCTCCCACCATACAGTGACTTTTCAGTTCCTTTAATTGAATTCTGAAAGCTGAGCTGTTTGTGAGATGAAAAGCAGCATGTTTAGCACAGATTGCCAAGGCATTCTCATTCCAGAGCAAGCCACAGGAGGAGCAGAGCTGGGACCTGGGACAGCTGAGACTCATTTGGGTTTGGCCTTGGATGTCTCACACGAAAGGAACACCCAGCCCCATCATGCAGGGCTCTGCATCCAGATGGCAGTGGCATTTCTGAGGACAAACAGCTAATGATGGATTGGTCAGTGAAACACCCTGGCAGGAGCTCAGRCTCTGCTCAAATGCTTCTCTGCAAAGCCATGGAACAACCCTTGGATGCTTCATCTCGGCTCACTTGGGGAGCCAGAGCTCAGCAGCTTTCCAGAAAATAAAATTCTGGCAGAAGCTGGAGCCATCAGAGACATGTCACTGTGTGGGAGGATCAGTGCTCTGATTTCTTCATGGTGATCCCCATGCATTTGAGTAAATAATTAGCAAAGCCCAGCTCCCTGGGTTGGTTATGGTCTCTGGGACAGCTTCTTTCTTCCACACCTTTTCTGGAGAAATCAGCTTAATCAGGTTTGAATTGTTGAGCTCTCATTCTCACTCTGTTCTCACCTGCTTGGACTTGATTGGAAATTTTCCTTTATGAAACTCTTTGTTCATTAGCCACTCTCTATGAGGCTAAACTAATTAATTTTTTCACTGCTTTTGCAGACTTTATTGTTCTTCATTATCTRAAAGATTTACAAACTGTGAAATGCATTTCATTTATTTCAAGCCTCAGCTGCTCTGCAGGCCAGGGATCTGTTCCCAGGTTTCTATCCTGTCAACATTCAAAGAAAATGAGCATTTTTCAGCCAAGGCTAAACTTTTTTTTTTATTCTGAGCAAGTAATAAGCTAGAAAAAGGACTGGAGAAACAAAAGCTTCCAACACCTTGCCCAAATATTCAGGATCTTGATGAATTAGCTGCTTGTTTATTCAGTTGGCTCACACCATGGACATKGAATTGAGAACCTTGGTTGGAATGAGCTTCCCATTAGCAAGGCTCTGGGTTTCCTTTTGATTGTCCATGATTATGGGAACAGGGCTTTATTGCTCACAGATTGCACTCACATCAYTGAACTGCTCTTGGTTCTTTTTGATTGGTGCAAAATTTGCTCTGCAATRAGAAATTCAGGAGAGCTCATTTGGATTTGTCAGACACTGGGATTTCCACAGCACAGAAGGATGCAGGCACTGCAGGCAGCTCCAATCCTKTCCTGCTATCAGGAAACCAAATGATTTTCATTTGAAAAGCACCCAGGCACCTCAAATGTTTGGTTTAGCTCAGCTCTGTGGAGCCTGCTCTCCCACAGGTGCAGCATATGGATTTGGAATGTTCTGCTCATGACTCTTCCATTTAACTGCTGTGCCATCAGAGGCTTCATCTCTCTGCAAAGATTTATGGAAGATCCTGATAGATTGGTCAGGAGTTCAGGAGAGTAGCAGAGCTGCCCAGCATTTCTCATTCCATCATTATTCCTGCTGGAATTGCCCAGCTGCAGCTCTCTGATAAGTGAGAAAGATTTATTGTGCTTAAAAGTCAACACTGCTGTTCAGCAAATCAGGCCCTGGGCAGTCAGGTTACAGCAGACAGAAATCAAACCACTTTGACAGATCTCCAGTGGGTATTGGCAAGTGCCTGTGTTGTTGTTACTTCCAAATCAATATTAACAATTTAGGATTTCCTCTTGCATGTTCAGGTGATGTTTTTCATGCGATCAGCTTTGGGAAGAGTTATTATTTATGCTTCATGTATGACAACATTTGCTCACTGTGTGGGATCTCAGACCCCTTCACCCTGTTTCAAAGCTCTGTGCAAACCCACAGCAGTGTGCAAAGACCTTTCCAGGGCTTTCCAAACMTTCCCAGAGGTTTGCTGCTTGAACAGCACCTTTCTGGGCAGAGGCCAGGCTGCCTCCCTCCTGCCATCACTGCCTGAGTATCTCAATTTTTCACATTTACTAACTCCAGGTGAATTGTGGACACTTGAGATGCATGCAAAGTTCTATTTATGATCCTCCTTCCCATTGTTGCTGTCTTGAAGCCACTTAAATGATGGTTTTTCTGTACTGCACACCTGAACACACTTCATAGGAGAACATTTTCTGATCCATCCAAAGCTGARCTGTTCTGCTTTCCCCTTGACAGGCTCACAAGGGATCATTGAAGACGTTGTGCTGCTGGGAGCTCCAGTGGAAGGAGAAGCCAAGCACTGGAAAGCTCTCACCAGAGTGGTGTCAGGCAGGATCATAAATGGCTTCTGCAGGTCAGTGTGTGCTCAGGGGCCAGCCTTGTCAGCCTGAAAATGGTTTGGGGTATTTATTTATCCCTTTCAAGCACTTTGTTGATGAGCATTCAGTGCCAGAGCCTCCCCTCCAGGCCTCTCCCTCAAATCCCTTGGATCTGGCAGCTTCAGGAGGCACTTGGAGGCTGTTTGATCAGCTCTTTGTGCCCCTGGGAGTCCATGGATGCCCTGTTCACAGAGGAAAAGTGTTCTACCACTCACAGCCTGCAGCTGGGTCAGTGTGTTTGTGTTRTCTGATATATTCTGAAGCCCCTTTAAATCTCAGCTTTGTGTGAAGGGCTATAAATACAGCAGTTRAGTTTGCTGACTTAAAGAATGGGAATTAGAATCTATAAAAGCTTTAAGATGCAGTTCACTTGTGATGGGGAAAAAGATGTGAAAATCACAATGGAAAGAAAGGAGCAAATGGAAGGGTTTTAAATCTGGAGTGGGTTTCTGGTCAGGATAGTCCAATGAACARGATATTTAACTTGCAAAGGAGGAATAGCTGGAATAGCTGCAGCAAATTCAGTAAGGATATGAAAGAATACAAAGATTGCCTTCAAAACAAATTCCAGCCTTTTAAAACCACATTTAAAAACACTTTAGAAACAAAAGCAGACAACTTGTGCAGAGTCATGGGAGCTGCTGGGTGAGARGAGGGAGGTTCAGAGGCCCAGAACAGCTGAAGCAATCTCAGAGAAGCCATTCAGTATTCAAGTGACAGCTTCAAACCTAATGGCTGTGTCTTGGAAGATAATTGTGGCAGGAACACTGCTTACCAGCACAGTTAGATAAGGGGAAATTAAAACCAAGGAATGAAGCTGGGAAGGCTAAGAGCTTGGGGAAATAAATTGAGAAACAACCAGGCAAGAAAATTAGCAAAGAASCTGCAAGTCAAGAGAGTTTATGAAGCTGTGAGCCTTTGGGTCAAGGGCAGGTGAAAATGCTGCTGGTGTTTTCCATGTGGATGCCTACACACATGTGTGGGAGGTGGGGAAGTATTGTGTTACTGTGATCCTAACAGAGTGTTTTAAYKWAGAAAGAATAAMTAAATAAATTAATTAAAAGTATTCAAGGTTAAAAGAACCAAATTATCAACCTTATCTCTCAGCTAGGCTGGAAATTGTTGCTTTTGTCCTCTTTGGATSCCAGGATTTTCAGGGATGCTGGATGTAAGCACCACTTGCAGTGATTCTTCCTGTGCCATCAGGAAAAGCTGCCTCCCTGGGAGTGCTCTGAGTTCCTCCAAGAAGCCATAAATTATAGAAATCATTGCATAGAACTGAGCTTACCCAGAAAATATTGTTCCTCTCTGTGTTCTACAAAAAGAAATTTCACTGTAAAAAGCTCAGTGTATCCATTTCCTGAAACACAGAGACAGAAAAAAAGATCTTGTTACAGTTTCTAATCCTGCCTGTGCTGTTGGAATAAAATACAGTGTATTTGTGTCTAAAGAGTTATTCTGGTAACATGAGGGGCAGCTGGAGGAGGGGATTGAGAGATTKGGGGAATTTCTGTGAGGATTGAGGTAGAGAGGAAGATTATATAAACATTTGGTGGTGAGGCATCACCTGATCCTGGTTTCTCTGGTCTCTTGTACAGAGGGTGGCCTCGTTCTGTCACTTCAGCAGTAACTCTGTTTAGATCAGATGRATTTCACTGGATAGAATCCCTGTGAGATCAGATTTGAGCCCAGCTGTTGAGCTTCAGTCCTTGTTCTCCTTTGGCTTTAGAATATGAGGGGACAGGGTGAGTGAGAGCCCTGCCAGCTGYAGGAGCTGCACCATCCCACTTCACAGCAGGGCTGCAAATTCCCACTGGAAAACCTCACCCAAAGCAGTTGGACTGGCTCAGCTCTTGAAAGAGCCCACACCTGAGCAGTGTGAATGTGTTGGAGAAGTTTTGTAGACTTACAACTCCTAGTGTGGATTATTTGGGAGTAGCCAGGAATGGGCTGTGCCAGGGGCATTTCACCTGCTGCCATCACAGAGCAYAAATCTCACTCCTGTCTCACTAAAATCTGCTCTGCAGAGCACAGGGGCATTTCAATGCCCAGATTTTATGCTGTTGCTCAGCTCAGAAGAGTTTTGTATTTCCTTCTCTCCTCATGCCACAGTCTACCCTGGAACTGTCACAGTGACTTATGGCMCTGCTTTAGAGTGGGAACAAACTCTTCCTACTTTTGTCACTGAAGCCATGTATTTCTACAGTGCCCATAAATCAGGAGCACTCCCAGGAGTGCTTCACATAAATTGATATTTATTGCACAACATCAGTGTTGGAGGTCTCATCACCTCTRGAGCTTTATGGGCTGCAGAACCCATCAGTACATGGAAAAGATGAAATCCATCAATGTGCAATCCCTAAGCAAACACAGAAATAAACAGAAGGGTCAGACTTTCAAACTCACTGCAGGTAAAGAGATGACAGCCATGGATCAGGATTCAGTTCACACTTACACCCCTGCGTCCCAGGAAGCTGCCCTGGATCCAGCAAGTGATTCCTCCTGGGATTTCTCCATCACACACACCTGCAGCAGGCCTTCAGACTTCCCAGCACTTCCACTCTCCTCAGGTCTGAGCAGTAACACACTGGAATTGTTCCAGGTCAGGTTGGACAGGGCTTGGAGCAATCTGGGACAGTGGAAGGTGCCCATGGTGAGGGGTGGAACAGGATAAGCTTTAAGGTCCCTTCTAACCCAAACTGTTCTGGAATTCTTTGATTCCACATGGCATTGGTTGGGCAACAGGATTTATTCCCACTCTCCTCTGCTTCCAGGGGGGACTGGCTGCTGAGCTTTGTCTACAGAACCTCCTCTGTCCAGCTCAACGTTGCAGGCCTCCAGCCAGTGGACCTGGATGACAGGAGGATGGTGAACATKGACCTTTCCTCTGTGGTAAGTCCTCATATTCTCGTTTTTTCYCCMYCATTCTTTGCCTGCAGCACTGTGASCCCACACTCACTGCCCTGGGKAGGCTGGGGACTGGAGAGAGCCCAGCTGGGGCTCTGGGTACATTGTCCCTCTTTCCTGTCTTTGAGAGAACTCTTATCCACACTTCCCTCTGGATTTTGTTGGCCCAGCTAGTSCTCAACACTGAGCAGAACAACGAGAACCTACCTCTCCTGTTGGGTATGTTTGGGGTTTTTTGGTTCTGAGATATYTCATAGTGGAGACAGAAAATGCTGCTCCTCCTCAAGGARGGAGTATCAGTATTCCTYCTGTCACAGAATCATGGAATGGGTTGGAAAGAGCCCATCCCAGGCCCTGGGAGTGTGGATCCAGGGAGGTGAGATCAGCAGCTGGGAAACGTGGCTGTCAAACACGCAGCAGCTGCAAGGCACTATCTTATCTTGCTGGAACCTTCCACACTGCTCAGGGTCAGCCAGGGCCAGGCTCCTGGCCCTTGTACCTTGGTCCCCAGGGCTGCAGGAGCCGGAAATGGTTTGGAATTACAGAAGCTCTGTGATAGCAGTGGTTGGTTTGCCCAGGTCCTGCTGCCTTTTTGGAGTGTGTGTCTCCAGGAAACAGGGAAAGATTGAGTGGTATAGCTGGGAAACATTCAGCTTCCTCAAAGCTATCTGGTGTCATTAGTGATAAGCCACTGTTGGAACAGCTGGCAATATATCTGAGCAATATTCAACTCAGCTATCCTAAACTCATCACCACGTTGCTGTCTCTTCCACAGAAGAGTCAGCTCTTCCACAGAAAACTATGCAGAACTTATCTTGGGGATCCATTTCCACAGAAATCTYGGACATGCCATTGTGGTTTTCCATATCTCAGTGCTTTGATTTCTGGTTTAGTCCCTGCAAACTGGCAGATGCCCAGCCCAAAGCTCAGGATACTCCCATGGTCAGCATTCCTGCTGTGACTCTTCTTCCCAAGTGTCCCCACAASCTGGCAGGGACTGTCAGTGTGGCTCTGGAGCTAAAGGCACTTGGAAGAGCTTTGAGATTTTTTGGAGCACCAGCTTGCTGAGCCTATAAATACCCAACTGTTGTCAGCTCATTTCATTCATGGTAAGTGAGCTCTGCACAGCCCTTGGCAGGGCTTGGTGCTGAGCAGAGAGAACAGAGCCTTGGAGGAACAAAACAAGGTCTTCCCAGGAGGAAGGGATTTAGTGGAGGCTTTTAAACATGGTCCATGCATCTCTTTGGGTTGTCAGCATTTCCACACACTCCCACACCCATTTTCTCACCACCATGAGCTGCCAGTACTCATTTGCTCTCTGACATCTGYTGCTGGCATGAAAATGGCCCAAGGTGCCAAGTGGTGGCACTGGGGGGACGTTCCCTGTCAGTCAGTCCATGTCACCCCTCTCTTTCTGAGATCTCTTCAGGGACCTTCCTTCTCATGGCCCTCTGCTTCCTGCAGCATGAAACCCCCCAGAGCCCTGCACACTCCATCCTGCCTGGATCACAGCATCCCCTCAGAGSAGCAGCATTTCCATCTCAGCTGAATGAGGAAGGTTTGCAGAGCTGCTCTCTGCTCACATCTCAGGGCTGTGTGTCTGCATCCCAGCTGCCTGCTGCCAGCACTCAGTCCCAGTGCTGCTCTSCTTCAGGAGGAATTGGCACTTCCTTCATCTCACTGCAAACTTTGGGGAGGAAAAATGTGTGTTAAGTAGGTGTCACTGCCTTGATCCATTTTCCAGACCACAGGAAGAAATGCAGTGCATTCTGGTGAACGTTTTAGAAACAAAAGGAGCAAGAATGGGGAAGGAAAATCCAGGAGCAATATTTTTTTAGAGTGGCAAGAAAGCAAAGATGGATTYTGCTGCAAGTACAGTGAAGTAGCATAACAAAAAAATACACAGTGATATTTAGAGATGTGTAGAGACACAGGTATTTTCTTTCTGAAAACCAGCTCCACCCCTGCAGATGCCCTTGCTGGAGGTCCCTGTGAGTGTCCTGCCAGCAGGAGGACAAGCTGTAATAGAAGCATAAAGTAGAGCWGATGCAAAGGTGCTCAGCATGAAAATATTGTGAGGGCACCATCAGTATTTCTGGCATCTCCTGGTCCATCCATAATGAAAACTGGTCTGGATCCAAACARCTTGGGTCTCTTTACTGTGGTAGCAGCAGAATCCTCAAATGAGTGGAGGATTAGGAGCCCTCAGAACAAACAGSAATTCACCTCCAAGCCCTCAGTCTCATGTCTCTCTTGATTAGTGTGGTTTTTATCTGACTGTCAGTARAAAAGCAGAGAGAAAAACGTCCTCCCACTCAGCAAATGCAGTTATAAAATCCTTCCTCATGGTTACAAAGGGGCTGRTTTATTCTGTGGGTTTATTTGACAGCACCTGTTAGAGACCAAGGAAGTGGTGGAGCTGCAGGGGATTATCCTGATTGCTGTTTGTTCTCAGGGGAGCTGCTTCAGAACAGCCTGAATTCCTGTTTGAGCATTGCAGAGCTGCTCAAGGAGCACCTTCAGGGGGGCTCAGGAGTCAGCAGCAAGTCAGGAATGTGCAGCTTCACAGCAGCAGGAATCARGGGTGAGCTTGCAGGTTTAGAGGCAGTGAGAATGTGTGGCTGGAAGTCCAGAGGAGAGCGGGGATGGATCTTGGGGCTGTGGAATTGGTGAAGGGGAAAAAGCTCTCAGGAGACCATTGAGGCCCTGTCATTCCCCCAGCACTGCCAAGGCCACCCATGTCCCCAAAGTGCCACATCCACACAGCTTTTAAATCCCTCCAAGGAAAGGAATTCCATCACTGCCTGGAGCCAGGGCTGAACTGCCCATTCCATGGAGAARTTTTCCCTAATATCCAATTTAAAWGTCCTCTGGCATAGACTGAGGCTGTGTCCTCTTGTCCTCTCRCTTGTCACCTGGGAGAAGAGACCAACCYCCACCTGGATCCACCCTCCTGTCAGCTCTCAGGAAAGGGACCAAAATCCCCATTAGGAGGGAAGACAGATTCAAGGCAGTCAGGTACATCAATGCCATAAGCAGATGGAAGGTCTGAATTTTGTGAAATCCAATTGATTTGGCACTTCTGTGAATCAGGCTTCTTTTTTTTTTTCTCCAAACACATTAAATTGTGGTTTTTCCCACTGTATTCCCAAGACTTGCAGCAAAGGATTAATTGTGGTTACAAAATGTGGATTAATTAAGAACCCTGGGGAGCTGGAAAGGCACTAAAAGGTTGCCAGTGTGTCATTGCTCCTTTGTTTCACTTGATCCCAGTGAGCAGTGCCACCTCCCCAAGGGCAGGATCAGGGCAACAAGGGCTTGGAGCAGAACTCAAGGCTTCAAGCAGCCCCTCTCCCCGCAGGGGAACATGCAGGACTTTGTGGAGGCAATTCCATCTGTCTGGTGGGCTGTGAGCTCACAGGGATGGCTTCCACACCTCTGGAATCAGCAGTGGACTCATCTTCTGTGCTCCTCGTTGCTTTGGGAGCTCCAAGATCCCACATTAAATAAATATTTAAATGTTTTTTCCCTTTGGGACACAAGCAGAGGGTGCTGGCAGTGTCACTGTGTTAGAGCAGAGGAAGAAACTGAARAAGCTTTCCCAAAAAAAGTGCAAAGGAGGCCATTAATGACTTGCAGTTKGTTTTTGCTTTGTGGCTGACAAACCTCACAGGCTGATGTCTGTCCTGGCTCCAGCACACAGGGACTGCTGGAGCTGGATGTGCTTTGTGGGAGCCTGGGGATGCTCAGCTGCTTCTAAAGGCAGAGAGAACCTCATTTCATCAGGCTGGTGCCCAAATTCCCAAATTCCCACCACTGGGCACCAGCAGAGTGCCACCATCTACAGGAGGGATTTTCCCATTCCCCCATGGAACACCTGTGATTCCTTCCACAGGGATCCCCACATTACCTGTGCAGTCTGTAGGGTGTTCCCAGCCCCCAGCTGCCCTAAGCAGGGCTGGATTCCTGGGATCTTGTCCTTCAGAAGAGCTGAGGGGAGCAGWGCCACGTTTGAGTGACTCACAGGGGGTCTGTGTTCTGTGTTCCCACCAAACACAGCAGAGCAAATTCCCTGTTCCCTTGCAGAGCCAGCAGAGTTGTGATGCCAGCACACCTTCCTCCTGTGGGACATAASAACTGGCATCACAAATCACCTTTGGCAGGTGTTCTGTTCCTGCTCAGAGCCCTTTGCCTGTGGAAAGGGGATGGTTCCTGCAGGTGCTGCAGCCCCTGTTCCTTCCTGGTTTGTAGCTGTTGGCTTTGCAGGGAGCTCCCCCCATCCCAGCCCTTCCTGGAGCAGAGCARTGGGAGCTTTCCCAAAGTCCTGGATTCTGCAGGATCAGCCACACAGAGCCCAGGCAGATGAATTAAAGATAGAAAATTCAGCTTTTCATTCCCTCTCTTCTGCTGGAACATGAATGCTGATTCTGTATTATTTCTCTGCTCCCTCTGAGCTCCCATTCTGACCTCCTCAGCTAACATGGAAACAAAATCCCAGCACAGCAGCCAATTAAAAGTGTTAATCAAGGGGAAGGCTGACTTTGCTGGCACCTTGTGCACATCATGTGTTTGAGATGCTGCAATTAGAGCAGCTGAATTATTGATAGGAGCTGAATGTCACTGAAATRCCACAAAGGTGTCACTGCCCTGCTGATACTGGGGGAAGGGGAGGGCTTAAATCTACTGCAGATCCCTGTGAGGTGGATTTATGGGATATCACATTGCTGAGGAGAGACTTGGCACTGCTCCACAGCYCTTGGAATTTCCCAAATGCCCAGGACTTCCTGCCCAGACACATTATTGCCATCAGCTCCTGGGGGATGAGTCAGAGCAGGTCGTTGTCCCCAAAGGCAGCAAAAATTCCTTTAGYTAATCCCAGGTGACTTTGTTTTGTGGGGTTGGGCTGAGAACCTGGTTTGAAAACAGCAGAGATGGAAATGTTGGAGCTGCCAAATCTTGTGGATTCCTGGAGCAAGATGGGGAGAGGAAGGGTGACAAAGCCTTTGGGTGTTCCTGGAGTCACCCTCTGCTTCAGGCTGGTCCTGATGCATCCTTCTGCTCAGGGATACCAGACCTCATCTGTCAGGATGTGTGGAATCCTGACAGATTTTCCATAATGCTTGTGTATTTTGGGTCACTAATGCAGACACCTGGGTCTCCTGAGCTCTTTCTACAATTCAGTGTTTCAACCCAGTCTTTATTTTTGGGATCTCTTGTCCTCCTTGGCCCAAGACATTATGTTCAARTCATTCCCCAGTGATAATTCTATGCATAGTTTATGCTGGATCTTTTAAAACCCTCTTTAAACCATCGAATTTTAATCATTTCCACTTGGATCAGCACTGAAAAATGAGTATTTAATTGYAGCTACCTTATRAATGAGTGGCACTCATTGAGGAGAGCATCAACAAAAAATAGTCAACAGCAGCTCCMCAAACAGTTGAGAAATCAATGGGAGAGCAGTTTCCTTCAGTGGGATGGCTCAGAGTGCATTCCTGGCAGCACAGGGACACGTGTGAAGGCACATTTCCCTTGAAACTCTTTTACTAATTCAGAATATTCATTCCCAATTTGGTGCTGCCTGTTGTCACTAATGTACAGCTGCTCTCCTTTTGTCCCTCAGACCTCCAGAATTTGATTCCTTCATTTGCTGCCTGGGTTTTCTTGTTGCGTTCTGTGTTTAACTCCTCCCCATCTTCCTCTTGGWATTGCTGAAGGTAAATTGAGGGTAAAGCTGGCAGAGATTTTCAGCAGTGGGTGAATCCAGCAAAAGCCAGTGATTACTCAGAATTTTCAACATTGATCACAAAACATATCAAAGTTTGATGGAAAAAAAACTCTTGGAAAAAGCTCTTGCCTTGGTGTGGRATTGCCTGAGGGGAACATCCCTCAATTACCACCCCGGAGGTGACAATGACTGGATCAAATGTGTTGTGGCTGAAAGATGATTGCAAGAAAAAATTACAGCCTGGCTCAGAAAATATCACTGAAATGAAAGGAGAAGTTCAACCAGTCAAGTGAGTTTTGAAATGAGAAGAAAAATAAGAATTGAGTGCCTTGTTCTGTCCACAAGGAGTGTGATTGTGCACAGGGATGATGTGAAAGCAAAGCCTCTGAGCCTCAGCAGAGCAAGTCTGTATTCCCTCCATTTGTCAGAGCAGAAATAGAAACATTCAAGAGGAATATTGCAAATGGAATTGTCAGGATTTCCAAAGTCAATTCAGCTCTATCCATTTTTTCTCAAATACATTTTTATTGGTTTCTCAAGGACTGCTGGTGTCCAGGATGCACCACTGCTGCAGGTGCCAAATTTGGTGAATTGAATCAATTTTTTTAATAAATCCATTTAAATTGGAGCTTCTGTATGTACTCACTGTCCTCACTTTGAGAAAACATTGTTTCCTGAGAATCCAAACAGAAAAATTTTAATCCTATTCTAACTTCATTCAGCACARCCTGTGTCCAGGTGTGTTGAATGTTTTCTGTTTCCTGCTGTGCAATCTGCTCTGTCTCTGGATTTTCCAGTTCCTCTGCCCAGGCAGCATCAGGGCTTTGCCATGAACTGTCAGAAAAAAACCAGGACATTTTCTGCCAGGCTGAGAGTTGGCATTGTTCATCTTGGAGAAGAGAAGGCTCCAGGGAGACCTCAGAGCTCTTTCCAGGGCCTAAAGGGGCTCCAGGAGAGCTGGAGAGGGACTGGGGACAAGGCATGGAGGGACAGGACACAGGGAATGGCTCCCACTGCCAGAGGGCAGGGATGGATGGGATATTGGGAAGGGATTCCTGGCTGTGAGGGTGGGCAGGCCCTGGCACAGGGTGCCCAGAGAAGCTGTGGCTGCCCCTGGATCCCTGGCAGTGCCCAAGGCCAGGCTGGACAGGGCTTGGAGCACCCTGGGACAGTGGGAGGTGTCCCTGCACATGGCAGGGGTGGAACTGGAGGATCCTCAAGGCCCCTTCCATCCCAAACCACTCTGGGACTCTGTGGATGCCCTCTGCCATGCAGGATGTAGCCAGACTCAGAATTCAGGCTTTCCCAGCCATGGGAGTGTCTGTGAGCAGAGCAGCCTGCCAGCTTGGCAGAGCTGAGTGCATTCTGAGGGACAGCCTGGCAGAGCTTGGGAGCCCTGCAATCCATCAGCCTGTGCCACCAGTTGGGCTGTGTGGGCTCCAGAATGAGGAGTTTTTGGAAWGCAGCAGGGACATTTGAGCTTCTTCCCTTCTGCACTGACAGCTCCCAGACCTGGCAGCTCAGTTCAGAGCAGGGTTGGACTCCAGTGTGGTCCTGGATAACACATTCTCTGTAGCTCTGGGAAAGGGAGAGTGAACAGTGAGAACACCCAGAGGGGCTGAGCTGGCTCTGCTCTGTGGTTTCACTGTGTGTGTGACACCTGGGGCAGGTGAGGGCTCCTGGGAGGTGAGCTGTGAGTGTCCACTGAGCCCCAGGACCTGCAGCTCCTGTCCTGTGAGTGCCCACTGAGCCCCAGAGCCTGCAGCTCCTGTCCTGTGAGTGTCCCCAGGACCTGCAGCTCCTGTCCTGTGAGTGCCCACTGAGCCCCAGAGCCTGCAGCTCCTGTCCTGTGAGTGTCCCCAGGACCTGCAGCTCCTGTCCTGTGAGTGTCCACTGAGCCCCAGAGCCTGCAGCTCCTGTCCTGTGAGTGTCCACTGAACCACAGAACCTGCAGCTCCTGTCCTGTGAGTGTCCTCAGACCTGCAGCTCCTGTCCTGTGAGTGTCCACTGAGCTCAAGGACCTGCAGCTCCTGTCCTTTGATTGTCCACTGACCTCCAGGACCTGCAGCTCCTGTCCTGTGAGTGTCCACTGAGCCCCAGGACCTGCAGGTCACTCCAGGAACTCCTTCACCCCCCATAAAATACCATTAGCTATGAAAACAGGCACTATTTGCCAAAAGGGAGTCCTGAAGGATGCCCTCCAATTGCTGCTCCTGCTGAAATAACCAAGCTCTGCAGAGATGTTTGAACTTGAGGGGATCTTTTGCTGCAGAATAAAGTTGGACTTGATGGGCTTAAAGCACATGAAAGCAGTGAAATTCTCAGGTGTGTGAGTGAATTGTGCATTCCCCAGCACACTGCCTGCCTCCACAGTGATTCCCTGGGAATCCATGGGGGTTTGGTGTGAGGGAGGCACAGCTGAGCTGCCCTGCAGGGAGCAGAGGGACACTCAGTGAGCTCGGGCAGTTCCCCAGCCCTGCAGAGCACGTGGAGCCATGTGCGTGCACTCCTGTGAGTGCACTCTTGTGTGTGTGTGCTCTCCTGTGTGTGTGTGCACTCCCGTGTGTGCACTCCTGTGTGTGCACTCCCGTGTGTGCACTCCCGTGTGTGCACTCCTGTGTGTGCACTCCCGTGTGTGCACTCCCGTGTGTGCACTCCTGTGTGTGCACTCCTGTGTGTGAGTGCACTCCTGTGTGTGCACTCCCGTGTGTGCACTCCTGTGTGTGCACTCCCGTGTGTGCTCTCCTGTGAGTGCTCTCCTGTGTGTGCACTCCTGTGTGTGCACTCCTGTGTGTGCACTCCCGTGTGTGCTCTCCTGTGAGTGCTCTCCTGTGTGTGCACTCCTGTGTGTGCACTCC
>CADDXX010001153.1:25190-42140 GCA_902810485.1 Alauda arvensis | reverse complement strand
GCCACCTGCACGGCCTGCCTGCGCGCCGCCAGCAGGATGCGGCAGTAGGTGAAGGAGATGGCGGCCGAGGGCAGGAAGAAGGTGAGGCAGGAGGCCACCAGCGCGTAGGGCAGGCTGACCAGCAGCCGGCACTGCTCCTCGTCCCCCTGGCCGCCCGTGACGTTCCGCACCTGCAGCTCCAGCTGGTGCCAGCCCATCTTGATGGGCAGGAAGGAGGCGAGCGCGGCCAGGCTCCAGGTGGCCACGATGAGCGCCAGCGCCCTGCAGGACGTCATGCGCAGCTTGTAGCGCAGCGGGCAGGTGATGAGCAGGTAGCGGTCCAGGCTGATGACGCACAGGTTGAGGATGGAGGCGCTGCAGCACATGACGTCGAAGGAGGCCCAGAGCGAGCACAGGTCCCCCCGCAGCACCCAGCGGCCGTAGAGCTGGTTGAGCATGGCCGGGGGCATCACCACCAGCCCCACCATCAGGTCCGACATGAAGAGAGACACCAGGAAGTAGTTGGAGGTGTTGCGGAGSGAGCGCTGCGTGACGATGAGGAGGATGAGGAGGAAGTTGCCCGCCGTGGTCAGCAGGATGATGAAGCAGAGGAAGGCGGCCACCCAGCTGCTGCCCACGAGCAGGGAGTGCTCGCCCAGCGCRCTGGCATTGGGGGCCCCCAGGTCCCCCTCCATGAGGAGCCGGGGGCAGGGCTGGCTCTGGGGCTGGGGACCTTCTGCCTGTGCTACGTGATCATCGCCGGAGCCGGGGAAGGAGCATCATCGCTCTCCTCTCCGTGTCTGTCCTCCCTCCTCCTCTCCCTCTCTTCCCCCAGTCTCTCTGTTCACTGGCACTCAGGGCAGAGTGACATTCCCAGGAGCCGCTCAGCAGCACCACGGTTCCCTCCCCATTACTCACAGCAGCTCCTCGTGCCTGTGAATGCCCCTGCTCTGGGGTGTCCCTGGCTGCTGCTGCTGCTGGGCGCTGGGGACGGGCTGGATGGCAGCGCTCTCCGGATGGCAGCGCTCGCAGGATGCTCTGGATACTCGGATGCTCTGGATGCTCTGATGCTCTGGGTACTCTGATGCTCTGGATACTCTGATGCTCTGGATACTCGGATGCTCTGGATGCACCGCACCGGGGAATAACACCAACACCGAGCTGCTCTGGATGCTCTGCACTCAGGATAGCTCCGATGCTCTGAATCCCAGGATACTCCCGAAGCCAGCGCTGCTCTGCACCCAGGATCCCCTGGGGATGCTCTGCACTCCAGGATGCTCCGGATGCTGGGGATGCTCCGGCCCCCCCGAGGCTCAGCTGTCACCCCCGGGCTGAGCTCCGTCCCCGGGGTCCCAGRGCTCCTCCGCTGCCGCTGCTGCGCTGGAGCCGCCGGGAGCGGCGGAGCAGCCTCGGGCGAGGAGCGGGATGCTCGCAGCAGAGCCCGGCCGGGAGGAGGAGGATCCGGAGTGAGGAAGGGATCGGTGCCGCGGCAGAGCAGCGAGCAGCCCGCRGGGAGGTGTGAGAGTGGGTGTGTGCAGGTGCCAGCCCGACTCTCACCTGCTGCTGTGGATGCACGCAAAGGATGCAGAAATGCCTATCGAGGAGGTGGGGCTGGGGGGGAGAGGAGGAGATGAAATGAAGCGCTAATGAAAACAGGGATCTGGGCTAAACTCCACGAAGTGGCAGCCAGAGAGTTCCCGTTTCTGCCTTAAAGAGACAGCCCCGTGCTCTGCCATCCCTGGAGCCCTGGCTGGAGGCACCTGGCAGCTGGGCCAGCACTGGCCAAGCCCSGCTGGCAGCTCCGAGTTCCAGGCTCCAGCCTCCACACTGGCCGATAAAAAGCCAAATTTTGCAAAGTCAGACCAAAAACGCAACAAACATCTGCACACAAGAGCCCTCAGGAAGCAGGCAGAGCACTCGCTGGCAGATGTTCCAGCAATCTGCAGCCAGGGATGGAGGAGCAGAAGASRAGGCAGAGCCTGGCCCCTCTGCTCCTGGGTTATTTGGGCTGGCCTCGGGGCAGCCCAGCTCCCTGCCCGGGGGGCAATCCTGSATGGACCCTGCCCTTTAGCAAGTGAGAGGAGGCAGCTCAGAAAACCCTTCTGAGTCTCTGTGTGCTGCTGGGAATCCCACACTGCCCCCTCCACACTCAGGGCAAACACCCCAGGGACTGCCTGGGGGTTTTAATTACCCAGCTGCACAAAGGTGGGSTGTCCCCAGCTAATGGCTGTGATTTTGGGGGACACCAGGACTGAGAGCAGAGCTGAGGGTGTACCCCTGGCACCCACCCTGTGCTCCCCAAGTGCCCAGCAGAGCTTTCCTTCCCACGCCTCCCTGGGAAGCTGTGCTGCAGATGTGTGTGTGAGAGCCAGCTGTGCACAGCACACCCCCAGCACTGCCCACCCCAGGACAGAAATCAGCCTTTTCACCAAGTCCTGCTTTTCCAATCGCCTTTCCAGCAAATTTGTTGAGCTTTTCCCAGTGCCCAAATGGGCATTCCAGGCCTGGAAACCATCTCAGGGATGGGGAGGKGGGAGGCAGGGACCCAGCCCAAACACCCCCAGTTATCCATCCCCCCAGGATCTCTGTGTGAGGCTGCCACTGGCAAACAGCTGCTGGTGCCAGGACAGGCCCTGCCCTCCCTCTGCTTCCCCAGGACCCCTCCTTGGGTGCTCCCAGCCAAACCTCCCTGGCCACCTCAGTGTCACAGTGCTGGCAGCAGTCCCTGGGCAGTGCACGCACATGAGAGGCTCTGATTGCAGCAGGAGGTTTCCTGAAGAAAAGCTTTTTTCCCCAGGAAACCCTCACTTCCCATCTGTGCTGGGGGCAGAGAAAAAGCCCACCCCGAGCCCACCCTGAGCAGCCTCCCCAGGCAGGATAAGGGGAGGCAGCAGCACAGATTTGTTCCAGCTGCATCCACAGTGAGGAAGTGAAGCCTCAGTGCAAAGGCAGCCTTCCYTCCCAGCCCTGCTGCATCCCAGCACTGGGGAACATCCCAGTTTGTCTGCAGAGCTTCTGCTTCTGAGGAGGAGACTGGATCAGGATCATGGAGCTGTGGGATGGTTTGCATGTGGAGAGACCTTAAAGCTCATCCCATTCCCAACTCCTGCCATGGCAGGGACACCTTCCACTGCCCCAGGATGGTCCAAGCCCCATCCAGCCTGGCCTTTCCAGGGATCCAGGGGCTTTTAGGCAGCCTCTTCCCAACATCCACAGCATGTTSTCCATGCATGGGAGGTTTTGTACTCTTGGTTTGGATGTGTTTGCTGGGGAAACAAATCTGAACTGACTGAAGCAAAATGTGTTTAAAAAAACCTGCCTTAAAACGAAGACCAAATCCTACCMTTGTCCCTGCAAAAGCTTCTCCGTGCCAGCAGCTGGTCTGCCCTGTCTGTGCAGAATTGCACCTCTGGACACATCTGCAGGGATCATGGCCTCCACCAGCTCTGCTCTCCAGCACCACCAGCACAGAAAGCAAAACCAGGTTGTCAACAGCCACCCAAGTGTGAACATGGCACAAAACAAAGGGTGAGACAGAGAGAGTCAAACTGGGAGCTGAGAGACTTCAATGAAGGAGTCCAGTCCTGGATTCCAACGAGTGCAGTGCACTCAGCGTGTCCTTCCAGCCTTTAACTGGGATGGCTCCTTGGGTTTGARTCTGGGCAGAGCCTGGCTGAGTGCCTGCATTTACACCAGCCCTGCACTGCCTTCCTCTGCTGGAGCTCAGCCTGTGTGGAACAGAGCTGGACATGTCCTGCTCCAAACACCTTGAACTGCAGCTCCTGCAGCTGACAGGAATCCAGCCTGTTYCCAGTGTATACCAGTAAAAGGGCCCTGTGATGGTGCTCAGTGACCACCACGGCTTTTCCCACCTTTTCCTGGCTCTCAGGTAAAGCTCCCTTCCTTGGGAGGTCACTTCACAGCCTGAAAACGTGGCAGTGACACACAGAGCACCCCCAGCCCTGCCAGGCCCTCCCTGCCCAGCCCATCCCCTCTGCTGGGGCAATTCCTGCCTGAATGSAAACCCTGTTCCACCTCCCAAAGCACAGAACCTGCTCCCCCCACCTGGGCAGAGTCCCCAGAGCCTCAGGGAGAGGCAATGAGAGGTGGCCTCAGGGAGAGGCAAGGAGAGCTGGCGTTAAGGAGGGGAGCAATTAGAGCTGGTCTAAATAAGGGGGACAATGAGATCTGGTCTAGCTAAGGGGGCAGTGAGAGCTGACCTCAGTAAGGGGGCAATAAGAGCTGTCTGCTGGCCCAGGAGCTCCTCCAGGACCTTCCCCAGGGTCAGGCTCAGAGCAAGGAGCATCCCTGATCATCCCTGAGGTCACACCCACACTGCCCTGGCATCAGTGSGGTCACAGGTCTGCAAAGGGCACACAGAGCCCTGCCGGGGAATGGATCACCAAATACCCTTGGGAAGAGCCGCTGGCTCCAGGCAGGGTGCTCAGCCCCTTTTCCCTGCCCGAGTTCTCCTCCCAGAGCGTTCCCGGGAGCCGCTGGGTGCCCAGGAGCACTCCGGACCAAGACTGGCACCTAGTGGCAACCGCGCCGGGGAAGGTGGCGTGATCGCAGGGATGGAGCAGGAATCCCACAGGAATCCCGCAGGAATCCCACAGGGATCCCACAGGGATCCCACACAAGTGGGACCCACCAGGCCCGGCCACAGCTGCCCTGCAGGCTCCTTGTGAGGCTCCCACTGCAGCTCCCCGGGCCACATGCAGCCCATCCGCTCAGTTCGGGCTCTGTTTTCCTTCCAGCAGCTCCCTGTGCTGCTTTTCCCAGCTGGAAGGCAGCAGGGAGCTGAGGGAAGCACGGCTGTGCCTTGTCCTGCTGTCCTGTCCTGTCCTGCTGTCCTGTCCTGCTGTCCTGTCCTGCTGTCCTGCTGTCCTGTCCTGCTGTCCTGTCCTGCTGTCCTGCTGTCCTGTCCTGCTGTCAGCACTGCCAAAAACCAGCCAGGCGTCTGAGCGCTGAGCAGTGAAAGTCAGAACTAATTTATTTAAGAAAAAAAAAAACAAAAACAAACCAACAAAAACAAAACCCCAAAACTTGTCAAAAGGAAGGGGAGGCATGGATTACAAGCTCTGGAAGCTCTTGTCAGGACAACGCCAAGGAATCAGCTTTGTACAGCAGAGAGGGGGGCAGCAGAGGCTGTGCCCACCCCAGCACTCCCTGCCAGGGATGTTCCAGCCCTCAGCCCCCTCCTCCCTCCAGCACCACCAAAGGGCAGCAGGGAGAGGGGGCCAGGGCTGGAACCTCCCCCGGACCCCCCCAGCACCCCCAAAACGTGAAGCCCCAGCTGCATCCCCAGGGAACRACGTGGTGGCCCCGGGGACAGCAGGGTGAGGGTTGTCACCACCGCGGTTCCCTGTCCCTCCCATCCAGCCCCAGAGGCGCCTCCTGGGACAAAACCCTGCCCAAAAACCGCCTGGTCCAAAGGCTGGGCTTGGACTGAGACCCAGCGGGTGCCAGGGGCGGGTCCWCGCTGAGCCCTCGTGGGAAGGCAGGGACACAGGAGGCAGCAGGGTGACAGAGGGGAGCTGCTGCTGATCCRCCAGCCCAGCAGGGATGTGCATCCCTCAGGGGACTCTGGAGAGGCTGCTCCCCTTCTGGAAAACCCARCGGGACTCGGAGGGCTCCCCCCAGGGCCGGGAGCCTGCGGAGAGCCCGGCCCAGCCCCTGCTCTCAGCCAGAGCCCCCCGGGTGCCTCTGCTCTCAATATATTATTATTATCATTATGTGCAAGTAGTTTTGCATGAGGAAAGGCCGAGCCCTCGTGTCCCAGCCCGCAGCTGCAGCCTCAGCCCTGCCTGTGCCTCAGAGGAGCCCGGGGCTGGGCGGGGGCCACGCGTGGGCAGCGATTTGACAGCAAAGACTGCAGCAAAGACCCCCTCCCTCCCCAAAGCCCAGCCCCTGGGCAGCCCTGGCAGCACAGTCCAGGTCACTCCTCGCCCTCCTCCTCGTGCTGCTGGTGGCTGGAGGGCGCCGGYTCCTCCAGCTCCTGCTGGTGCTGGGGGTAGTGGTGGGCAGCGGGACCCTCGTGGGCCATGTTCTCCTCGTTCAGGTACACGTTGAACAGGGCTCCCTCGTGGCTCTGCTCCTTGCCACACGCCTGGCAGCTGCAGTGCAGGATCTTCTCCACCAGCTTGTCCACCCTGGGGATGTCCTCGTTGCCTGGGCAGTCCAGGGTCACCTGGGCAGCAGGACAAGGACACAGCAGTCAGGGCTCCCGTGGTATGGGGGGGGACCTGCCCCAGAGGCTGCAGATTTGGGGGGTTTGAGGCCAGGTGTGGTGGGTTTCTGTCCTCAGGAACAACCCCCCAGTCTGCAGGGTGGGAGTTCTCTGGGGATGTCTCGTTCCAGACACTCAGGGAAAATCACAGAATCATC
The DNA here is from genome assembly GCA_902810485.1 of Alauda arvensis. Classification (NCBI taxonomy): domain Eukaryota; kingdom Metazoa; phylum Chordata; class Aves; order Passeriformes; family Alaudidae; genus Alauda; species Alauda arvensis. The sequence goes on along the minus strand of CADDXX010001153.1, from coordinate 35,774 downwards.
RAGGCTGGAAGAGACCCTCAAGCTCATGGAGTCAAACCATCAGTGGTCACCACCAAACCATGGAATCACTGAATCATTAAGATTGGAAAAAACCTGCAAAACCATCAAATCCAACCTGTGACCCATCCCCACCTTGTCCCCAGCCCAGAGCTCTGAGTGCCACGTCCACTCCTTCCTTGGACACCTCCAAGGGACAGGGGCTCCACCAAAGCCTCACCACCCTTCCAGTGAAACTGTTTTTCTTTTATCTAATCTGCACCTCCCTTGGTGCCACTTGAGGCCATTTCCTCTGTCCTTTCATGAGCCATGGCAGGAGGGACTGACCCCACCCCAGCCCCACCAGCTCCAGAGGACACAGCTCCCACTGCAATGTCAGTGGGACAGCAAAGGGCTCTCACAAGAGGTGATGCTGAGCAGCCCAGGTGCTTTGGACTRAACTCTCTCATCAAATGTGAGCTGAAAGGGAGGCAGAGAGCAGAGCCAAGCTCTGGGCTTCTCCTGGGGCTGGGTTTGTGGCTGTGCCAGGATCAGAGGTGACACAGAACTGTGAGGTTCCTCCTGGCTGTGGGAGGAACTTCTGACATCAAACAAAGCCAAATCCCCCAAGGGGGAGCAGTGACAGAGTGACAAAGAGAGCTTGTGGATAAGCACAGGGATAAATCATGCAGGGAGTAGCAGGGGATGGCTCTGCAGACAGAGGGATGAAGGATCACTGAGCAGAGCTTCCAGCAGCTCCAGCCACCCAGGCACCTCAAGGCATGGCAGAGTCACCTGAGAGATGCCCTGGAAGGAAACCACGAGTGGGAAAAGCCCAGAGCAGGAGCAGGACTGGCCCTGGAGTGGTGTCAGAGCAGGGCTGAGGCCCCGTGGAGCAGATACTCACGATTTCCCACATGGACTGGGCTGGCATGCAGGAGTCGCAGTGGACCAGGGACTCTGTGGACTGGGGGAAGGTGTTGGGGACGCTGTAGCTGAAACACTGTCCCAGACAGGCCCTGCAGAGACAGCAGGAGGGGTGGGGGGCTCAGGGGAGGTGCTGCTCTGGGATGTGACCTCCCCTGGGACAGAGGCAGGACGCTGTGCCTGGCTTAGTGACAGCCCCCAGAGGCAGCAGCTGCCCCCAGCCCGGSCTGAGGGGGCTCTGTACCTGTTCTGGATGGATTTGGACTCGCAGCCGCTGTGCCCCACGATCTGGGTGATGTTCTTGGCCTCACACCAGGCGCTCTTGTCCGGGAACAGGGCGAGTTTGTTGATGGGWGGAGGGGCAGCCAGGAGCAGCGCTGGGAACAGGGCCCCTGCCAGGAACCGTAGCATCATGGCCAGCTCTGCCACAGTCCTACACCTGCACACACACAGCACAACGTGAGCAGCAAAGGAAAGCAGCAAAGCAGCCCATTCCTCCTACCCTGTGGGAGGTATAAATCCATCCCCACATCCCCCTGCACAGGAGGCCAGGACAGCCCCCAGAGCATCCCTGTGGGGTGGGAGGTGCTGCTCTGCCTCTCTGCTCTCTGGGCCACTCACACACCTGTGTTACCTCTCCCAGCAGCCTTTTCCTCACTTCCCACCCAAAGCCGGCCTGGCAGAAGTTTGCAAACCAAAAGCATCACCAGCACAAATCAAACCAGGCTGGAGAAGCCCCACACCGCAGGGATGYTTTCATTTGAGGGAGGAACAAGCTCCCCACTCCCTTTTCTCCCCCCTGGAAAGGCAGAGCCGCCCCTGCCGGGTCCCCTCCGCTCCTGTGAGTGCGCAGCAGGTGTCGCTGCGAGGCTGAGCAGGGAAAGCTCAGCCCGGAGCTGCAAACCCGCAGCAAAGAACAGCGCAGGGTTTGTTTGTACAGAGCCACTCACATTCTGCAAGGATTGTTCCGAGGATGGGAACTGGGGCTGCAGCTTTGTCACAAGGATGAACCTCGCTCACAAAGGTGTCAGCTTGGAGGGCACCCCCAGAGAAAGCCCCACGAGGTTTCCTTGCTCTGCCCCCAAACCGAAGTGCCTGAATTTACCCTCCCAAGTCAAGGGAAAGGCAGCTGGAAAGGCAGCACAGAAACAGGGGGTTCTTTTGCCTTGTGGGGTTTGCATGGAGTCGTGGTGAAAGGCATTTATACTTCCTAAAATACTGGTTAGAACCACGTTATTTGTTATTTGTTATTTGTTATTTCCTTGTGTTTGTTTAACCTGACAACGATCCACAGCCCACACTGCAAAGACTCCTGTTAATTCCCATGGCTCCTGGGCCCAGCCCTCTCACACTTGCTGGGAAGGAGAGGGAAAATGTCCTGAAAAATTCCTCCAGAATCCTCATCCACACCCCCCGGGCTGCAGCACCAGCAGACTTCTCTCAATGACTGAGACATCCCCCTGAGCATTCAAGGATTTTAAGGTCGTTATGGGATTTTGCCCCATTATCCCTCCACTGAGCTCAACCCCCTGGATCTGAATCAAGAGACAGACGAGAAAGATTCTTCCCTGCCTTCCATCCCATGGCACACAGAAAAGAGCATCCTGATCTCCGGGATCTCTGCAGGAATCTCGTGGGGTGTGTGCTGAATTTCCTCACTGGGGACACGAGAACCACACTAATGARATGCAGCAGCACCTGCAAACCCTGGCTCTGCAATCCTGCAGCACTCTGGGATGTGAATTCCCCTGGCCCCTGCTGGGAATACCTGCACAAAGGAGACTCTGCAGGTGTTGGCTGAAGAGAAGCAGAGTTTTAACTCCTGAGCTTGCAGTGCCACTGCTGAGAGCTGTGGGTTAAATCCATCTGTCCTGAGGAGGACTCGTGCCTGAGGTTTATTCCCATTTCAGGGGGGGAATTGTGCAGTTTCTGMAGGAAGAGCGTGGCTGGGTTGCACWCACAGACTCACACACACTCGGTTTGCTTTCCCAAACGAGCATCACTCATTCCTCAAATGCCAGCAGCTCTGTCCTGAGGAATCCTGCTCCCAAAGGCAAGGCTGAGATCAGAGCTGGGATGTGACCCAAAGAGCAATCACAGCCCCCCGGGGAACAGCCCRAATTCCTCTGGAATCAGCGCACAAGTTCACTTCCACATGGCCGATTAGAGAGCAATTTCCTTCTTTCCTGACAAAGGTGGGGTTTTTCCAGGTTCCCGTGCATCCCTGCCCAGCTGTGAGGATGCAAACACCCCTGTCGGTGCTGGCAGGTCCTGTTTGCTGCGATCTGTGCTCCTGGAGGGAGGGAGGGAGGTGTTCCAGGGAGGTGTTTGTGCTGCTCAGAGCAGAGCCATGGCCAGAGGGATGCCAGATCCTCTCCCAGCCTCCCGTGAGGAAGATGAGGGAGGATGTGCTCTGCACAGCACAGGGCCTGGCCTGCATTCAGGAAAAGCATTAAAACATGTGTTGAAGCCTTCTCCTTTCCTGAGCAGGGGTTTGTTTGAACCCAGAGCCCCCCCAGCCTCCAGGAGAGAGGGGAATTGGGTACCCCCAAGGGGGGAACCAGGCACCCTTTGGAGCTGGAGCAGTTCCAGGTGTCCCCATTGCTCAGGGCAGAGGTGCCCAGCCCTGCAATCCCCCCCTGCAGCCCTGAACTCCCCACATCCACAGCACACGGTGTTTTCCTTCTCCCAGGAATGTCCTGCAACCCGCAGGGCTACTTTTCTAATAAGTAACGAGGCCCATGCCAGTGCCTAGGAAAACATCAGCTGCAGCTGCCTTCGGGAGGGAGCCGGGGCCGGCAGCAGCGCGTCCCCAGCTCGGAGCAGTCATGCGAGCAGAGCTGCCACCAGCACCATTCATCCGACAGCGCCRCGGCGACCGAGACAAAAGCACCGTGTTCCTCCTGCCCCCACCCCCGGCCGGGAAGGGGAAAAATCCGAGCAGGTTCGCAAAGTCCCGATTAAAGAAAGGCACGGAGCGCATTCCTCCGTGACAAGCTAAATTACACGGTGCAGCCCGAGAGGAACAAGTGCGTTCCCCCCGGCTGACCCGGCAGCCGCTTCCCCAAACACAGGGGYTTCTTTCTCTTCCCCCGCACCGAGGCGCATTTTTTTCCCCCCGCTGGTCARAGCTCTTCAAGCAGAAAGTTCAGCTCAGTTCCGGCAGGGCCGGGAGGGTTCTCCCCCCGCTGCCTCCGCAGGGAGCTCCCTCTCCATCCCTGTGGGACAGATGTGACTCAGCCGCGGAACCGGGCACATCCCAGCCCGGGCACAAACAGCTCCAGGCACAGCTGCGGCTGCTGGGGAGCGGCTCCGGAGCTCTGGTGCAGCCCCAGCCCCGGGAGCTGAGGGGCAGGTGGGGCTCAGGTACCACCCCTGGGAGAACAGCAGCTCTGCCAGCTCAGCTTCCCCTGTGCAGAGCTCCTGGTGCCACCTCGGGGGTTCTGTGTCACCCAGGAGTGCTCCTTCCTCCATCCCAGCAGTGCCAGCACCCTCCAGCAGGAAAACACCAGCACCTGGGAGCAGCTGGGGGAAGCTCCATCATTCCATGGGCTGCGGGACAATCCCTGGAATTACCTCGGAGGCCACGTTCCCACCACGCAGCCCACAGCTGTTCCCAGGCATTTGGAAACCAAACACTTCTGGAGGAAAATGAAACAGATCTAATCAGTTCTACCCTCTTTTTCCAGCGGGAAGTTTACACCATAACACAAGAGGAGCTTGCAGGTGGACATGGGGGACGTTTCACGAGTTGTTTCATGTGTTTATGGATATTTTTCTTATCCAGGATCTTGCAATTCTGCCAAATCCAGAGAACCACAAGCGCAGGTAGATTGTGCTCAGGGCCACACACGAGGCACTGAAGGCTCARAGAGCCCCCAGAGCTTTACAAACATCCCTTGGCCAAGGCTGAGAGCACAGCACAGAACAGGCTCTGCTCCTCACTGCACCTCAGTGCCTGCCTCAGGGCTCCAGGCCCTTCTGTGACACAAAATCTCAGCAGAGATGGACAAGGGGAAGGTTTTGGTTCCTGGGGTGGGTCAGAGCTGGGATCCCCTCCCTGCACACAGAGCTGTGCTTCCTGATGGAGCCAGCTCCTCACCCAGCTCTGGGATCCAGGAGAGCCCCCAGGCTGGGTCAGGCAGCACTGGGTGTGTCACTGGTTCTCTGTGCTGCTCTGCTGGCAGGAACTGAGCACAGGAGGGCCCAAAGATGCTCTGTGCCTCATTCCCCTGCTTGCAAGAGCAGGGACAGAGGGAGCACCCAGTGAGCTGATGGGTGCAGGGAGTGTGGAGAGCACAGGGAATGTGGAAAACACAGGGAGTGTGGAAAACACAGGGAATGTGGAGAGCACAGGAGTGTGGAAAGCACAGGGAGTGTGGAGGGCACAGGGAGTGTGGAAGGCACAGGGAATGTGGAAGGCAACAGGAGTGTGGAAAACACAGGGAATGTGGAAAACACAGGAGTGTGGAAGGCACAGGGAATGTGGGGAGCACAGGGAATATGGAAAACACAGGCAGTGTGGAAGGCACAGGAATGTGGAAGGCACAGGGAGCGTGCAAAGCACAGGGAGTGTGGAAGGCACAGGGAATTGAAAGGCACAGGGAATGAGGAGAGCACAGGGAGCTGTTTGGAGCACCAGACTCCCCGGGGCAGGAGCAGGGCTGGCTGCCAGCAGCCCTTGCCCCACATTCCTGCGTGGAAGGTGCTGGGGAAGGCAGGGGCAGGTGGGAGCCAGGTGGGGACAGCGTGTGGGGGAGTCACCCCAGGACACGGCCCCAGGGGAGGGGAGGGGAGGGGAAGGGAGGGGAGCTCTGCAAGGACTCGCTTGGGATCACTCCCGTGTGTGCAGGTGGCCAGGAGAGAGCTCACTGGAAACAGGAAAATCGTTATTCAGGCACCTAAAAGGATGCAAAGGCAGCGTAAAGTGTCTGCCTGGTGGCAASTGGAAAGAAACAGCCCAGAGGAATCCAGGGCACGGCTCTGCTCTGTCACTTCTGAGCACCACTGGGGACTGGCTCTTAGCAAACTCAACTCAAATAATATTTGCTTACATGGAACAAAACAACTGATAAGCCAGCATTATGAAAATGAAAAGCTTAAATCTCAACTGCAAAAAACTGGAAAGTGACTGTGTGTTCAAAAACATCTATCAAAACAACAGATGTTATTTAATACCTGTTCYTATTAAATACTTCCCCCTTTTTGAAATTTGCATTGAGCTAAAACTGTACAGTTTTGGGGACCTTTGCTGTAGTGACTGTGACAGCCCAAAAGGATCTGATGGATGTGGGCAGGGCAGGGGAGGGGGAAGAGGGCTCTGCTCTGACAATGTCTGGAGGTAATTCCTCAGGACAGCAGGACACAGGAGTGCTTCACTGAGAACAGAAACTCTCCCCAGCTCAGAGCTCCAGCCTTGCTTCGCTGAGCTGCAAAACCTGGGGAATAATTACAAAAAAATAAACAGGGAACTACCACAGGAAGACATTTGATATTTAACAACCACAAGAATCCACCCTAAGAGCTTTTTGATAATGGAGCAAAAGCTGTGTCGTTTCTCACTGCGGACCTGGCTGTGCCTGCTCCTTTCAGAAACAGATGTTACAGCTTCCCTCTCTGTAACATATTAATTTCCACTCAAGCATGGTTGGGCAAGTCACACAAATAAAGCAGAAATAAAGGAAAGCAGTGCAGCATTTTTAAATTAAAAAAAAMCCTCCCCACATTGGCCAGAATGTCAGAAGCTGTTGGTACATGGGGAGTTTTAATCTGGCTCCTCGACCATGCACTGAGCACTTGGGAAACTCATTTTTTGCAGCTGGAAAGAAAAAAAAAATCCAAGCTGTTTTACCTAGAAAAGTCATTAGAAAGCTGGGTTCAGGCTTAGGATGGGGTSCTAAGGAGCTCTGCTGGGAGAGGGACACACTAATGGCCTGCAGAACAAGCAGGAGTCACATAAACAGTGCCTGGTCATTTATTTCAATTGCTCCATTCCTTCAGCATTAAGAACAACCACGGCCAGGAAAATGCATCAGCCTAAAGCTCAGGAACAAACCCTGGCCCCACTCCCCCTCTTCTCTGAGCACGGGGGGCTCTGCAGCCCCCAGAGCAGTGGGGAGAGTGGGATGGGAGGGAGGATCAGCTCTGTGGGGACAGGAAAACGAGGCTGGGACCAGATCAGTTTTGTAGGGAGGTGAAAAACAATCTTGGGACCAGATCAACTTTGTGGGGAGCACAAAAACAAGGCTGGGAGCAGATCAGCTCTGTGGGGACAGGAGCACAAGCCCAGGACCAGATCAGCTTTGTAGGGAGCACAGAAACAATCTTGGGACCAGATCAGCTTTGTGGAGAGCACAAAAACAAGCCCAGGACCAGATCAACTTTGTAGGGAGGTGGAAAACAAGCCCAGGACCAGATCAGCTCAGTGGGGACAGGAACACAAGGTGGGATCAGGCTCCAGAAGCATTTCTGGGCAGTTGCTTTGTGGGGAGCTCAGCTCAGAGGGAGGGGTCTGGGCTCTGCAAGGGGAACCAGGGCCGCTGTTGGAGCCGTGGCTGGAGCATTCCCAGCACCGGGTGCAGCCGAGMTGAGCTCCAGGAACTTCCCGGCACAGCTGGAGCAGCGTTCCAGCCGCAGGCCCCGCTCACATGCCCGGACCTGAGCGGGGCCCGGCCGCCTCCCGCTTCCCCCGGAGCTGGTGATCCCCACAAAGCACGGGCAGCCGGGGGCTCAGGGCCCGCAGGAGGGTGGGAGTGTCCAGCAGCTCCTCGGGTAACAGGGATTTCACTGTCCCCCACCCCTGCGAGCAGCAGTTTCCCACCAGGATGGAAGGGGAACATCTCCTGCTCCAGCACAGGATCTGAGCATCACCGGCAGCCGGACCTTCCCTGCCCAGCCCCGGCSCCTCGGCAGGGCTGGAGCTCGGTCCCAGCGCTGAAAGCACAGCCTGTCCCCTCCGTGGCTGCTCTCAGAGCGGGCAGTGACAGCCTCGGGGCCCCCGGGAACTCCCGGAGCTGCCGCCCCATCCCCGCTGCCATCCCCGCTCCATCCCCGCTCCATCCCCGCTGCCATCCCCGCTCCCATCCCCGCTCCATCCCCGCTCCCATCCCCGCACTGCCCCGGGCACTGCAGCCCCGGCCGGCCCCGCTCTGCTTCCACTCAGAGTGAGGTAAACTGGGACCGGCTCCTCCGAATGACTGCACTGGTGCAAATGAGATCAGAATCTGGCACCACTTGTCTTACTCAAAACAAGCCTAACTGGAACCAGATAAAACCAGTTCCAGCGCCGAGTGGCCACCGGGATGAGGATTTTTTTTTACTTTAATTCCTGCAGGCAGCGAGGGGAGCTGTCTCGGATGCCAACCACGCTGGCTTTCGCCTGCCTCGGTCATTCATTACCAAACTTGCATAAAAACGCAGCGCAGCGGGGCTGCGCCTGCAGGATCAGGTTCGCAGCTGCTGGAGCGAGAAGGGGAAAGGGGAAAGGAGAAAAGAGCTTGCGGATGGAGACGGGGATCTTTCAGGATCCTCCCTGCCGTGTCCCTCCCCCTTTATGGCCGTTCAGACCATGGCTTGGTCACAGCAGCACAAATTCAGTGACCTGGGGTGGTTCTGCCCTGTTTTAGTCTCTGCTTTGCACCAAACCATCCTCCTCAGCTCTGACAGCACAAACCCAGTGGCTGTTATTTACCCATGGCAAAAGCAGAAAAGCAGAAGTGCAAGGCCAGAGGGGTTGGAAGCAATGGGACAGCTCAGGGCCCAGCTGGGGTCAGGGCTGACCTCACATTCGGCATTCAGACAGTTCCTCCTAAAACTGCAGGACTGGGCCCACAAGGAAATCACACCGACCCCAGCCACGCTCTCTTTTCCCCTCTGGACAGGTCTCAGCTCTGTGTCAGGGCAGGAGGAGGCTCAGACCACATCTAAGAGTGACCCGAGCAAGGCTCATTCCTGATGCCATTTCCAAACTCAKCTCCACAGATCACGGCTGGAATGGGGGCCCAGCCCAGCTCCACGATGGGTGCTGGGCTCTCCCCTTCCCACCCTGGGTGCTAATTTATGTCCAGGAAAGCCCCCCCAGCCCTCTCTCCCTCCCTGAACAGCAGCGCACAAGAAACAAAGGTCTGGAGAGCCCAGCACAGCCAGGGCCAACAGAGGACACAGCACCCCTCACTCCCACTCTGGAACTGCCCAAAAGGAGAATTTTATCAGCTCTGTGGGTTTGTAAGGGTCTGATTTGAGTGGCTGTGAAGTTTCTCTGCCCTCAGCCCTGCTGAACCCCTGTTGCTCTGCTCCTTGCTTTGTCACAGCCCCGGCTTGGAGCAGGGCGTTTTTCTCCAGCAGACTTCAAAACAAAAAGAGCAGGAGCAAGGCCCAAGGACGGAGCAAGGAGCTGGCTCTGCCTGCCCCGTGGTCGGATATGGGCTCTGGCAGAAGAACTGCCCAAGCTTTAACGGGAACAGCACGGAGTTCGGGCAGGGATGAGTGCCCGGGAGTTTCCTCTGCTCCTCGGGCAGGTTTCCCATGGCTGCACCAGCTCCATCCGGCCCGGGCAGTGCCAGCACACAGCACACAGCACACAGCACAAGCGAAGGCACTGCAGGCTCCTGGAGAAGCTCCTCGGCTCAGGGGGCACCCCCAGAGCAGCCACAGCTCCCCCCAGCTCCGCTGCTTTCCCCTGCTCCGCACAGAGCAGCGGGCACTGGGGGAGGCTTTGCTCGTGTGCCCTTTTCTGTGAGACCACAAACTGCCCGAGCTGCGATCCAGCACACGGAGCTCACACAGAGCCCGGATTCCTCCCGGGGCTGTTTGCAAACACTCGGGATTTTTCTACTGAAGGCGAATTCCGTTTCCCATCCTGCGGTTTGCAAATTGGAGGCGAGCAGCCTTTTACGAGATGGGAGGCTGCCTTCAAAAGGCAGCAGTGCCCAGTGCGTGGGGCTGGGTTTGGACACTGCACACAGGGCACCGAGTTCTTTGGCTAAAAAAAACAAGGGAAAATCTGTGTCTCTTCACATGGCTGGGATCTTTCCCACTTGTTTCAGCAGGGTGCAGATTTTTCCCCAAAAAAAAAAAAAAACCCAAATGGAAAAGCTGCAGTGTCCTAAATCCATGAACACACAAGCTGAATTTTAAATTTGATGGGGTGAATCCTATATGGAAAAGTCAGATTGTGGAGTGGAGCAGAACGAGCTGGTGCCCTCGCAAGAGAAATCTTAGCAGGAAATAAGGGACTAAAGATCAACTTTAATGCAGCCTGAAAGCGAGCTAAAGCATACTCTGTTCCCAAAACACCTACCAGAGAGAAAGAGAAATCCCCATTGATCTTAAAATGTTGTACAGGACAAATAAAACTCGCTGCAAATACTGAGACGAACTAAAATTCTGTGCCGGGGTTCAAAAAACAGGTAGGGATATACTGGATATAAGCTTTACAGTAAGTGCCTAAAGGATTTCCACGAAACAAGGATGTAAATTAATCCCCGGGATGAACTTTGCAAGGAACAAAAGTTTTACTGCCTTGCCATCGGGAAAACGTCTTTCTTTTATGATCGTTGAAGCAGTCCGCGTCCGCCGCTGGTGTGGTTAATCGATCCCGAGCGCTCCCGTGCCTTCCCTCGGCACTTTTGTTCCAAACCCGGCCGGGATGGGAAGCAGGGAAGGAGGGAAGGGAAGGGAAGG
>CADDXX010001153.1:0-24212 GCA_902810485.1 Alauda arvensis | reverse complement strand
GCCCGGGCACGGAGCTCACACAGCCCGGGCACGGAGCTCACACACCCGCCCGGGCACGGAGCTCACACACCCGCCTGTGCACGGAGCTCACACTCCCGCCTGAGCACGGAGCTCACACAGCCCCGGCACGGAGCTCACACACCGGCCTGGGCACGGAGCTCACACACCCGCCTGGGCCCGGCAAGGGCCGGAGCTAACGGGGAGAGCCCGCTGCGAACGCCCGGGCACAGCAGGAGAGGCCGGGAGAGCCTGAGGGAATGTCCCAGCACTTGCTGGTGCGGTGGCACAAACTCTGGATCGGGCTCACTGAACGCCRACAACTCTTATTTAAACATAATTCGTGACAGAGAGCCCGTGGGGCAGAGTCCTGGCTGCACAAAAGACTTTGGGAAAGTTCTTCAGCACTAGAGACGACTGCTTTCTCTTTTGCTTTTCCTTTCTTTTCCCTTCCACTTTCTCCTCTTTTTCTTTTTCCTTTCCCTCTTTCCCTTTCCCATTATAAAACTACCAGCCAAGCCCAGCCCAGTGCAGCCCCRCTCACGGCTGTCTCTCACATGGGATGATCACTGCAGACCCAAGGGCTCCGTTTGAATCTGAAGAGGCCCCRCATTAAACACGACCCAAATCAGGAGATACCTGCCGGGCTTGGCTGGGCTTCGCTGGCCGCTGTCGGTGTGAGGATTTGCATRGAGATCAGAGAAGCAGGAAGGAGATGGCAGGGAGCTGAGCTGGGAGAAGCGCTGGCAGCAGCTGYGGGGAGAGGCTTTGGGGCTGCCTCTTTGCTGCAGGAGGCTGCAGGCTGCCACTGCAGGRATGGTTTGGTTTCCTGCTGCCCGGCTCCCTCCAGCTCCAGGATAACAGGATTTGTAAACAAAAAGCTGCTTCCACTTTCTTACCCTGCTAAATGCAACCTGCCCAGCCCTGAGCTGTACTGGAACAACAAGAGGAACAGCCTCTAGCCATGACCACACACCAAAATCTGGTTTCCCAGCATTTTCASCCATTGCTGAACCCAGGCCTTTGAGCAATGCTCTACCCATGGCCAGCATGACCATCACTGAACTCCTGCCCAGGAGACAACTTTATTCTTAATMATACGAGTGAAATAAGAGACATCTGTGAGACTTTGAAGCAARTTCTCACCAGGGAAAATAAGATGTAGGTGCACCCAGCTGCACAGGAGCAGACCATGGGCATTGTGGTGGAATTCAGCTGAGTGTTTGAGGCCCATGGTTCGGTGTTTGGCTGGGGTTTGTGGGATCCTCAGCACTGGGTGTGATTGCTCTGCAGGGAGCTGGAAGCCAGCAGGCAGCTCATTCACTGCTTCCTACCATTCATCCTGTTCCAGTCCTGTAAACAGCATGAAAGGGAGAGAGCAGCCGCTGGATCTGGGGGTGGGGAGGCAGGAGGAGCAGGGCTCAGGCTCTCTGGTGTCAGGAGGAGCAGGCAGAGGTGCTGCAGGACACCGGGGGATGAAAGAAGCTGCTGAAAGGCTGTCAAAGCCCTGGGCCAAGGCTTTTCCCCTTCTCCCTGGCAGTGTGGTATCACAGCCAGACAAGGAGTGAGGACCTGGTGCCTGCAGATGCCGTTTGGGCAGAGCAGGGAGGGGAGGGCAGGGAGGCAGTGCAGAGCTCTGCCCCTCTTCCCCAGCCAGGGGCTCTGGCCTCAGCAGCAGCTTCAGGCTCTGGCTGCACACATCACCCCGAATTTTAGCAGCTCCCACTCCCCTCAGGCTGGGGGGAATTTGCTGCCTGTCCCTAAACCCCGTGCCAAAGCACAGTGATGTTCTCCCACGGCGTGGGGTGACACAATTCCTCACTCCCACCTCAGCAAGAGCCCATTCCATCCTGGTTTTCCATCAGGCACACACAGCCTTGCCCCAAACATCCACAGGCCTTCCCCCCACAGCCCTTGCCCTGCTGCTGGATCACCAAGGCTTTGTGCCCTGGGACACAGCAGGATCCCAGGACRTGCCTCCCTGGGCTGCTGTTGCTGTTTTGGGCTGCTGACAAACACCCACAGTGCCAGGGGCTCCCTGCTTGTCAGGACAGGACCTGGCACTGTGGGTGTGAGAATTAAAAGGGTGTATTTGTGAGTTAAAAATAAAACTGCTCCTTTTGTTTGTGTCAGCGCAGAGTCCAAGGCTCCCTGCCTGCCCACGGTGGGGATGCTGGAAAACACTTTGGGGGGAAAGGAGGGTGGGGAATGAGTGGGGAGAGGGGGTGTGTGTGTCCATTCAGGGAGCAGTGTGGGGAGAATGGCCCTGCACACATCCCACAGCTGGGCCTGAATTCCATCCCTTCCCCTCCTGGAGTTTTGTTCACTGTCCCTGAGATAAACCACACAGGGTCCAAAGAAGAGCTCTGGGGAGGTAAAGTCCTTTGCATGACCCATGAGGGACTTGTGGCCTGATGTCTGTGCATGCCATGGGCCACCCTGGCCATGTCAGAGCAGCTTCCTTCACCTCTGCATCTCATCTGCAAATGGGTGCAGGACTGCACTGCTGCTCCCTGAAACAAAGGCAGCTCTTCATCWGCTCCCTTCTGAGGGAKSYTGGATCCAAGTTGACCAAGGCCRRGTTGAACAGGGCTTGGAGCARCCTGATTTAGTGTGAACCTGATTTAGTGAGAGTGGCATCCYTGCCCTYGGCAGGGGCTGGAACTGGGTGATCTTTAAGCTCTGTGCCMACCCAAAGCATTCTGTGAGTCCATTCCATGATTCTCTCACCACACCACCACCTGCTGGGGTTAAACTTGGATTTGGTTCCTAAATAAACCCAAAGACATCCCCCAAGGYACCGTGACCCCAAAGTGCTGTGAGTGAGGGCACACAGCCCCTGGGTGAATGGAGCAGCACTGAATGGAGAGAGACACAAAGATTTAACAACTGAAAAAGCTGAGGGATGATTTCCCATCCCCACCTCGAGCAGGTGGAGGGAGGGGACAGTGGTGGCAGGAAGGGTGTGAGGGCCACCTGCTCTCACTGCTGCCAGCACAAACTCTCCCATCTGTGCAGCTCCAGCTCCCCAGGTAAGGGAATCTGACCTTACAAACAGCATTTGTGCTTCCTAAGATTCCCCCAAAGCACATCGCTGCTCCTTCAGACCCCCAATTCAATCTGCCCAGAGCACTCACAGAGCTTCACGGCGTGCAGGGAGGCCAAGAGAGGTTGCAGGGAGGATTCAGCCCCCGGAGGAATTTGGAGAAACAGCCTCCCTTAGGCTGCAGGTTTAGATCTGAGCTCTGTGCCGGATCCCCCCGTGCAGGCTGAGTCCTGGTGGGGATCTGGCAAAGGCAGGATGTGGGGACAGAGCTGGCAGGGACTGCTCRGGAGCGAGGAGGGTTTCTCACAGAGCCCATTAGCAAACATCTGGGCTCACAAATGACCTGGAATGCGGCTGGGGCAGCGGGGAGCTGCTCTCCTGGCAATGCGAGCTCCTGCAGGCTCCGACTGCAGCAGCTGCTTCCTCTGATCCCATCAGCCCTGCCYTCCTCGGGGGGCTGCAGGAGAAAGTGCCGTCCTTCCCCTGGTCACTGGGATTAGTGGTTTCTCTGTAGAGCCGTGCCAAGGCGTTCTGGGGCCCTGGGGCAGCAGGAAAACCCTTCCCCTCCCATCCCTGAGCGAGTCCAAGTGTGTTTAATCGCTCCAGTTCCCACCTTGCCCAATCGCTCCCCGCTCCCGGGCACTCCCGGCCCCTCCATCCCTCCCTCCCTCGCTTCCCCAGCAACTCGGGTCATGCAAAATCCTCCTCCCGTTCAGCCCGTGTCTGCAGGGGCAGTTCTGAGCAGGGAATGAGCTGCTGGCCTTCATTTGCAGGTGCCCTCAGCCCTTCAAGTTCAAACAGCTTTTTTTTTTTTCCTCTTCTACTTCAAAAATAACCAGTTTCCTCCAACTCCATWACAACCAGTTAAATCCCCTCTGATAACAATCTTATTCTCTGCTGCACAACTTCCCCCTGCTGCAATCACTCAGAACCTCTTATTAAATTAATTCTTTTCCTTGCAGCGCTGCCTGAAGGCCCCAGCCCAGCTCAGGCCTGGTCACAGGAGGTGCCTGTGTGTGTTCAGAGCCAGTTCTGGCTCCTCCAAACTGCAGGACAGACTTAGAACATCCACATGTGTGCAGGGAACATTTTGCACATTACTGAGAGGAAACCAGCGCCCGCCTGCAGCGGGGTGACTCACAGAGCAATATTGCATGGGAAGAGCCTCATGCACAAACTGCCTGGCCTTGAAGGAAAGCACCCAAAATCAGATGCCTTAAAGTGCCAGTTTTTCATTGACAGCAAGTGTCAGTGTTGTTTAGAATTAGGATGGCTGAGAAAAAAGAATATATATGCATTTTTTAGTAGATTAAAGCCCTCTGCTCACAGTCCTCCCACCTTCCAAAATACAAATGTAAATACTATCCTTAAAGTGATAATGTGATTTTCATGGTTTAAAGGATCTGGTTCGTAACACCAGAAATGTGGGACCMTGAGAAATCTGCTGATTGCCTCCCTCTCCTCCTGCCCTGGAGCAGGATTGGCATTTTTGAGACCATTACTGCAGCTGATGAGGAAAAAAACGAAAGTGGCCAGGAGTTCTCAGTTATCCCAGGCTGAGACATCTGTGTGAGACCAACTTTGCACCRCTCAGGCATTAATTTTGGCAGCAGTGGCTGCTGCAGGGCACGCCAAGAGTTAAATGTGCAGCCCCAGTGGAATAATCACGGGCTCATCCGGTGCTCGGAGGAGTCACAGTGACCTTGCCTCTATCTGCCAGCCTACCTCTATTTATACCTAATATGGATATAAAATCCGTGCCTTTGCAGATAGTGAGCTGGAGCCTCCCACAAGCRTGTCCCCTGCTAGGATGCTCCCAAAGATTTAAAGGAATGATTTCTCAGGCCTTACAAGCACTCACTCTCCCTGTCCTGTCTGTGCTGCAAACAGCAGGAGTGTGASGGATTTCCCTGCAGCCATTCCACTGCTATCCCAGCCCAGCCCCAGGCTGCCATCCATCATCCAAAGATGGATTGATTGACATCTGAAACACCCCATCTCCACACAGATTATCTATGGAATATCATCTTCAGAGAGAACTAAACAAACCTYGGGCGCCGTGCCTGGAAAAAGGAGCGGGGGAAGCGCTCACACCATCAGCCATTCCCTCAAACAATCCCAAGGAAAACAGCCCAGAAGGGAGGAGCTGAGGAACAAAGCAGCGAGGAATGGCACAGAAATAGGTTGTCTTCCCTCTGAGGTCCACACCAGGGACATCTTCAGGGAGTGGCTAAGGAGCAGGGTCCTCAATAAAAACACTCTGCCTTTAGTTCAGAGGGGGTGAAGCCACAGGACAGAGACCAGGAATTCTGCAGGCAACCTTTGTGGCCTTACAAGTTKCAGAGAATTTRYGGCCARCAGACACAGTTGGATCATCTGGTCTGAATGCCTGTGTGCTACAGGTCATTTCATTTCACCCAGTCACTCCCAGGTGGAGCTCAGCCACTTCCATTTCAGATGTCAGGAGCTGGAGAATCCCCCTGTGGCTCTCCCAGCTCACCCCAGTCTGTGACTGAGTGCCTCACTGCTCATGTGCATGGGAAAAGCCTCCAGCCCTGCTCCTCTCTATGCCTCAATCCCTTCAGATCCCAGGGTTCCACAATCCCAAGGCTGTGCCATCTCAGGTGTTATCAGTTTGCTGCACCTGCACGCTGAACTCCACATTATACTGGGCCAAAATCTCCATTGCTCCACTTTCTGTTCCACTTACACAGCATCCCACAGAACAGCAGTTATTTGTCTGCCACCCTTTTATATTTRCTTCCAGRTAATTAATTAAARTTACAAATACAACCTGCACCAGGGCCTCRCCACCCTCACAGGACAGAATTCCTTCCCAATATCCCATCTAACCCTGCCCTCTTGTCCTGGCACTCCAGGCCATTGYCCACAGCCTCTCTCCATCTTTCCTGTGGCTCCTTCAGGCACTGGAAGGTCACAATKAGGTCACTYCAGAGSCTTCTCCAAGCWGAACAATCCCAGTTCTCCCAGYCTTTCCTCCTCTGGRCTCTSTCCAGCRGCTCCAAACCCCCAGGGAATGCAYGGCCCAGGGGAGCAGTCATGGGCTCGGGTTTAGCTGTTTATCACTGCTAACAACTTCAAGTGCAGCACCGAGGGGGAGGAAGGATATCCTCTAAAACCTCTGAAAAGAAACACACTCCTTTGCATGATTTATGAACTGAATTTGAACTGATCAGGGCATGACCTTTTCCAGGAAGGGCCATCCACTCCTAGCGCAGRGCTTGGAGGCTTTACAAGCACCACCAATAAAGACTGGAGATGAAGAGTGATTTATTAGTCACCAGCAACTTTCTAAGCATCTTTATAAGCTCCAGGAGGTGGGTATCCAGCACCAGGAGGAAASTGCAGCTCCAGCAGCCTGCAGTGCTGTACAGCAAAGTGCTGACAGCCAGAAGGCACGAGAGAAGGGCCATCCACAGCTGAATTTCCATAAACTGTGCTCCCATTTAGCTCCAGGCTCAGTTAAGCATTTCACTGTGGGTGGGCTATAGGCTGGACTCTGGGAGCAGCACAGACACAGTGCACATTGCATCCAGCTGCCTACAGAGCTGGCAGGCCAGAATTTGCACCAGTCCTGCTTCCARAGGCAGCAGTGGGGTGGGAGAGGAGGAGAAAGTTTGTTTCTTACTGTGCGGTGTGTGTGGTGTGGGGGTAAGCACCAAAACCTGCTGGCTTGGAGCTAAAGAAGGGTCAGCAGTGCCTCAGTGCTTCAGAACCTGCTGGAAAATGGGGTTTTCCCAGCTGGACCCTCAGGGATCAGGGCTCCCCAGCTCCACAAGCCCCTCCCTCCCAGCTGCAGCATCACCTGTACCTCGTGGCACATCACTGCCACAACMACCTGGCACCTTCAGTCTGCTTGTGCACCCACTGTCTGCATTTGCACACCAGCACCTTTGTGATTTCTTTTGCATTGCTCCCAAACTCCGAGRGAACCCAAGAAAAACAGCTGGGAAACCAATTCCTGCTCCTTTGGAGAATCATCCATGTGAAGTCTCTGGAAGAGTTGAGTTACACCATCACTGCTGTGTTTCCACTACTGGAGAGAGACTTTGGACACAGGCCTGGAGTGACAGGACAAGGGGAATGCCTTCAAACTGGAAGAGAGYARGTTTAGATTGGATACTGGGAAGGAATTGTTCCCTGTGAGGGTGGGSAGGYYCTGGCACAGGGTGCCCAGAGAAGCTGTGGCTGCCCCTGGATCCCTGGCAGTGCCCAAGRCCAGGCTGGACAGGGCTTGGAGCAGCCTGGGAYARTGGAAGGTGTCCCTGCCCGTGGCAGGGGGTGGCACTGGATGAGYTTTAAGGTCTCTCCCAGCCCAAACCATTCCATGATTCCATGGTACTGGGATGCTGCTGTCTCCTTGATCCTCCTTCTTTCTTGATCTATTACCTAAATTAATATTTCAGGTAGATTTACTAAGGCATTGACTTTCTGCTGGCATTTTGTTTATGTTCTGCCTAACACAGCAGTGTCACAAAGAACTGGGAATAGATCTCAGTATTTTCTCTCCTTATCAGGTTCAGATTATCACCAGTTTCAATACTGGGGATCACAGTGGTTTGCACCTACAAGTGATTCCATAAACCATCAGCCTCTGGACWGTAACACATCATTCCTGACTTCTTGGGGATTTGCCAGTAAGAATTTGGGGCAATTTGAAAATAGCAAAGGGTAGCACAAACACTTTTGGAGTCTCCCTGTGAAGCACAGCCTTCCCCTGAGACTTCAGCACCACATGAGAAGGGAGGATGGGCTGTGGGACTGCCACCAGTCCTGGCTGCACACCCCATTCCCTGCACCACTCATCCCTGACCTTACCCACAGCTTCCAAATGGCAATGACAACCCCTCCTGCCTCCCTGCAGCCCCATCTGTTTGGTTTGTGAATCCTCCAGGGCAGAGGCTGGTTTTTATTTGTGTGTACAGCACCACATCCAGCCAGGTCCTGCTCTTGGCCGTGGCTCCAGCCAGGACTGGAACACAAAGCAATGATGGTATCTTGATCAAACATCAACAGCTCACATAAACAATACAAAAGCAGCTTGATGTTTTTTTCCCTGCTGTCTCTGCTTTTCCGTGACTTGTTTATTCATGCCAAAGCCTCAGCAGACATCTAATCAAGCTGTTAAAGAGGCAGATTTGTGGTCAGTGGAGCACTTGGGGAGTTGTTAAACGTTCAAAACCAGTTCTAGTCAGCAAACAGCTTCTTTTTTTCCCCCTCCCTTCTCCTGGGTAGTGATATGGTTTCCTTACTCACTGTGTACTCCTCTTACACTTGGGATCCAGGCTCTCTCCTAAAAGGTCTCATGCAGTTTGGGTGAGGACACCTGCCTTTTCCAGCCCTATCTTGTTTGCACTTTCTGGTCCCGATCCAAATCACGCCACAGCCCAAGCAATGATTTCAGCAGGCTTAAGAAAGAAGGAAAAATGTGATAGTTTCCAGATGAGTGTATTATACTAAATTTAACATGCCTTTTGGTACTTAGAATTTCCACTTTTCCCCCTTCCATTTATGCAATTAGAAATCAAGCAGCAGGGAAGCATTGCTACCCCAGGCTCAGCTGGGAAGGTACAGGCTCCTTCCCACTCAGGGCAAAAGGAGACCTGTCCTCACAAGAAGGTGTTTGCACAGCTCACATGGACAGGTCCAAAAATAGCTTTGGGATAATACATCTTTAATTAAATAGAGCAAAACAAATACAGAACCTTCCGTGGCAGTTATATGTGCATACACACACACACACACACATATATATATATATATACATCAACACAGACAACAAGAAGCAAGGCAGCTGTGAAGAAAACCAAAAAGTTAAGCTTTTACCCCATTTAAAGAGCAATGACAAATTTCACTTCCACTTTTAGTAATGTGCATTTTTCCCCCACACTCACCCATGTTGACTTGAACACCTTTGCTCTGATTTTTCTCCCTCCAGCAGTAAAGGACACACTGGAATTGAGATCTACAATGGATATCTGAGTTCCAGGGCCAGAAGAACCCCTTGATCACAGGCCACAGCCAAGGTAAGATTTAACTCTAGAAGTCAGATTTGAGCTGAAGCAGAGCATGTAAGGGCAGGATGATTCATTACCAGGGTCACTAAATAAAAATGGAACTGATCACTGGCCCAGCTGAAGCTGTCTCTGCATGAAGACAGTTGCTGTCTGTGGTGTTGCCACCACTTCTGGTTCTCCTGGGTCTTGCCCAGACTGCTGCTCCTTTCTCCACTGGCTCCCCAGACTGCAGCACACACACAGAGAACTCAATAAAAGCCCTTTCCAAACCACAGAGGAGCTGTGGCTCCAAAGTACATCAAATGAAAAACTGGGGCCAGATAAAATGATTCAAAATTGGGAAGAAAGACATCCTGTTTGCAGTAAGCTGTTTTGACCTGGCAGATGAATGCAAGGGAGGAGGTGGAAAAACAGGGACATGCTGGAGCAATGGTCCTGGATGGTATCATGCTCTGACAGTCCTAATGCTGCTCTGGCACTGCAGTATTTTATTTCACAAGTCCTTTGCTCCAGGCAAGCTCCTCAGCATGTGCTGGCTCTGGGCACAGCTCAGCAGTTCCTGCAGAGTGCAGGATGCCCAGAGCAGTGCCCAGGAGAGCTGGGGATGCAGGACTGCAGCAGCACACACACCTCAAGAGGAGTTTCTCAAGCCCTCTGAGCTCCAGCCTGTCCCTCAGTCCATCCCCTTCCTCTCCTGGCTTGGTTTAAAAACAGCTATCACACAACTTGCTTTCCTTTCTATTTGCTGTGCAGAATAGGAGGAGTTGTTGTGTCACTTTTCCATCTATCAGCACTCACCCTGCAACACAACAGGCTTTCAATAAAGGGAAACTCTGCATCAACCTACACCATTCCCTTTCCCTCCTGAGACACACACTCACTCCTTGTGCCACATGGACAACACACAAGTGTGGCACAAAGAAACATCCTCAGAAGTCATCTCCACAGCCAGAGAATTGTGCTGAGTAAAGAAGCAGTGAAGACAAGCTCCTGAGCCAGGGGAAGAGCAGCAGACAATGAGCCAACAAGGCAGCACAAGCACTGGGGGGATGTGAAGAAGGGAGTGCTTAGAGCAGTGTCTTGCCAAGGCAGTGAAGAGCTTTAAGTAGCTGTGACCCATCCCCAGCCAGTGAAACCTCTCTGCTCTCCCACAGAAGAGGGGTGCAAAAACAATCAGCCTGAAGGGTAAGCTGAGAGCCAGATGGCACGAGGATGTGTTTAACTCACCACTACCCTGGGAAGTTTCAAACAGGGCTCACTCCGTGACCCAAAGCTACAGCAGGGCCTGGCTGCACCCATCACACAGTTTGGATTTACCCCTTTGGATTCTGCCTCTTCTGAGAGGACAGGATTCCAATTTGAAAGGGCAACTGTACAAACAGGACACAGGAGTATTTATATTCCTCTCCAAACACAGGCACAAGCAGCAGGGGTCTAGAGGGTGATTTATGAGGTGGGAATGCTTCTTTGAACTGGATGCTGGATGGGGGTGGCTCTCAGGAGTGGGGAGGAACAGAGCATGGCTGGCTTTGCTGAGGAGCTCTCCCAGTGGCCCAGGTGGTCCCAGCTGCTGGCTACTCCACACGAGGTTCTCTCCTTCCATTCTCCCTCTCTCACTCACRTACAAAGTCAACACACCAGAGAAAGACCTTTTTCTTTTATTTATTTCCCAGAAGAGCTCTTCCTTGCACTTTTCAGACACGATACAAAACAAGCAACAGAACTTTGTTTCATAGACAGAAACAGTTTGTTGGAGTATAAAGAGTTACTGGTGATCGTTACTGAAGAATGTTGGCTTATTCCAGGGGCACTTCAGTATTCCTGAGGAATAATCATTGACTTCTCCTTCCTTCCCACTGGGATAGTCTTAGCCATTAGTCACTGTTCCTGTAAAGCAAGAAGGCTTACATTATTAAAAAGCCATTTGGGTTCCTTACATGGAAGGTGCTGCAGGATGTAAAGCAAGTCATGGAGCTCTGTAACATTTCCAGAGGGTATGGGAATGTTTTCATCAAGAGGTTGGATATGGAGGAATTAAGCAGCTATTTTCATGCCAGATGCATGCCATGTTTTCATGCATAACCCTCCATTCTGATAAATTGGGTTCTTAAAAAAACCCCCACATTATTGGTCAAGTGAACTCTTCATGGGCTGAAGAGCAATCAGACTGAAATCAAAGCCACAAAGAGGAAAGCCTGCAGTTGGCTTCTTGAGTTCTTGCACATCAACATAAATCCACATTCAAAGTACAGGATTGTGAGGTTTGGGTGATAATACAGGCTAAATAACCTGAAAATGAGGATGTTTTCCATTTTGCAAGGAAATCCAGGCTGTAATTCACAGCCATAGTATTTTAAACCTTGAAATAATTGTGACATGTTGATTTTAAATTCTGCTGAAGTCACAGTGAAAACCACTTGATCAAATTACTTTAAAAGCCCTCAGAATATTCTAACCACAAATTAGAACTCCTCTGCACTTTAAGTATTCTTTAGGTCTGGATGAATGGCTCCTGCACTGGTGGTGGGGTTTCATGACAGAATTTCTAACCCAGAGGATGGGCAGTGTGATGACCCAACACTGCCACAGCAGCTGCAAAGTCACTCTGCCATCTCCTGATTATTCAGTATCTTGAAGGTGCTCTGTCCTCTCTCAATTCAGGACTCAGAATTAATAACTTCATCCTGAAGAATCAACAACCCCAGCTGGGTAAAGGCCTGAGTAACCTGGGCTGACCTCACAGCTGCCCCCCATGACCTCCCTGAAATCCTTTCCAGCTCAAGTCCTCCTGTGATCCTGTGAACTTGACAGGCTCAGAAAACTAGAAATAATTTTGACCAAGTTAATGTGTGTAACATTTCCCTCAAATAAAGCTGATTTTCTTGAAGATTCTATCACTTTGACAAGTTAGCATTTGAACAGAACTCAGTTTTGTAAAGGAAATCCTACAAAGTTTAGTTACAACTAATTTTTCTAGGAAAAAAACAGATGAGTGATAATGCAACAATATTTTCCATGTTCCTAACCAAGAGAAATGAAATAATTTTGTTGTAATAACCCTGGAGCCATTACCCATGACATGACATTTTGGAGGGAATTAATGACATTAACCATTAGATGGCTTCATCCTCATTTTCCCTCTCTCAGCCTCTTTGTGCCAGAGAAAGCCATGGAGACAGTGCACTGGAAATTATTTGTCTTGTGCCATGCAGGCATCTGAGTGTCCTTCCAGTTACCTCATCCTTCCAAGGACCACCCTGCTCCAGATTAGTCCTTAATCCAAACAAAATCCCTTCCTAAAATCCCTTCCTAGGGTGAGCAGACACTGTTTTCTGCTGCCCAGCATCCTGCAATGAATAATGCTCTCTCAGAACATGAGCAGTGCATTTCTCACTCACAGGAAGCCACAGACATGGCACTCCAGCTTGGTTTTGGACACATAAACTGCAGGAACAACCTCAGGATGGTGTGGAGCACTAACACATTTCAATATTTAACATTTCAATGTTAACAAATCCAGCCAAAGAGCCACCCAGAATTTGGATCCTGGCAATGCTGATCAGCTGCATCCTCAGTTTCTTTATACTGCTCTCCAAAGGTTTTATTTGTTGGAGAATCCTATTATTTCCCTTTACCAGGCAGCTGGAGAGAGTGTTTGTGAGCAGGTATGTGTGGTAGGGCTGCAGATGGCAGGCAGAAGCTCATGTGCCAGTAAATTGAAAGAGGACCAGGCTCAACTTGCAGCTCTACAAGCACCAGAGAAGCCTGGAAAGCCCTGCAGGCCTCCTGCCCCAGGCAGAGGAGCCACACAGGAGGCATTTCTGCACTCTGAGTCGTGCAGGAGAAGCTCCTGGCAGAATGTTTCACCTCTCTGAAGTGCTAAAGTGAGTATGTCCTAGAGGATGCCTCTCCACCAGTGCCCCTGAAATGATTTCAGCAGGCCCTGGCTCTGTGTGTGGATCCAAAACRCACACACACACACAYATTCCTTTTGTTTCCAGATGCCACAGTGAGAAATGACCACAAGAACAGCCCCAACATGAAGAWATTAAGAAAATACTRCTGGAGTCAGTTTGTGGGCTGATACACAGCAGCCAGTTTGTGACTGCACAAATGGTTCCTGGTAATTAATCTAWTCTTAAAAACTTCACTTCAGCATTTAAATATTTGACTTCAGTGTTAATACTGAACTCATTGGAATGATCCTCTTCAAAACTGCTTACAGGGGACATTTTTTTCCAGACTAACTACTACATCACTATGCAGACAAACAAGCCACAAAACTTTCAAGTGATCAGTGTTTTCATATTGAAAAAAAAAACCCCAAAACCCAATAGAGGATCAAAGATCCACTTCCACAGGCAGATCTGCCTGATGTGGCTTTCAGTTTCTTCCCAGCTCATCTCTTTTAAAGTCTGAAGAATATTAATACTAGTTTAGTTTTTCTGCTTTTCTGCCATGTATTTTTATTGTGTTTTCAGGCTGTGGGAAAAGCTACCTGCAGGATCTGTTAAACTAATTCCATGTATTCAGTCTGGCAAATTTACTGTTAAACACACCAGGTATTGCAGAGCAGGGAAACATTCCAGCTTTGGCAACACAAGTCTCTTCCTACCAGCACTCCTTTGGGGAAGGCAGAGGAATATCCATGTAAATGGATAATGTGACTTATGAACAGTTACCAACCATTGTGTGTGGGTTTTGCACAGCCTGGTTTTTGGGAGCAGGGGGTACAGAGGTGAGAAGGTGCTGGAAGCTTCCACCATGTCCACAGAGCCAATCCCTGATGGCTCTGRGGATGGAGCTGCTGCTGGCCAGGCTGGGCAATGAGAGGTGATGGGAATGCCTCTGGGATAACATGTTTGATAAGAAAATCAACTCAAAGGTGCACAGCTTTTCTTACAGCCAGAGCAGAGGAGGTGAGAATGTGAGGGAAACAACATGGAGACACCAGGGGCAGTGGGGAAGGAGGGGGAGGAAGGGATCCAGGCTGCTGAGATTGCTCTGGAGCCTGTGGTGAGCCCATGGGGGAGCAGCTGTGCCCCTGCAGCCCCTGGGGATGCAGAGATCAACTCACAGCCCATGGGGATCCCCAGGGATGCAGAGATCCACCCATAGCCCCTGGAGATCCATGGGGGATGCAGAGATCCCCCCACAGCCCCTGGGGATCCACAGGGATGCAGAGACCCACCCACAGCCCCTGGGGATCCACAGGGATGCAGAGACCCACCCACAGCCCCTGGGGATCCACCCACAGCCCCTGGGGATCCACCCACAGCCCCTGGGGATCCACCCACAGCCCCTGGGGATCCCCAGGGATGCAGAGATCCAGTGGAAGCCCCAGTGGAGGAGAGCCCTGTTTCCAGGCTGCAGCAGCCTGTCCCTGGAGCACTGCACCCCGTGGAAGAACAAGCCATGCTGCAGCAGGTTTGGGAGGACTGAAAACCCTGGGTGATGAACTGACCAAGATTCCCTCCCATCCTGTGCCCCTGTGCTGTTGGTGGGAAAGAGGGAGTGGCTGGGGAGAAAAAGGTGTCTCGAGGGCTTATTTTACTTCTCATTATCCTCCCCTGGTTTTGTTAGTAAAAAATTCACTTTGCAACTTTAAGTTGAACTTGTTTTGCCCTTGAAGTGTTTTCTCCCAGTCCTTATCTCAACTCATGAGCCCTTCATGAATTTTTTTCTCTGTGGCAGTGGAGGATAAGCCAGGCTTTGTGCCTGGCCTTGRGCCAGTGTCAAACCAAGAGACTTGCTGATACTTACTTTTTTTACAAATTTACCATGGAGAAGATATGGAGATTGGAAGTCGTGTTGACAATTGGAATAAGCCATTCCTAACCCCATCCCTGACCCAAATGCAATAGGCCATGTCTTTCCTGTAGGAGAGGCAAGCAGACAGGACAAAGTCAAGTCAAGGAAAACTGTTATACATTATTCTATGAGCACCAAGAAATTACAAAAGATGCATTCTAGGCATTTTTAAGTTCTAAAATCCTCCAAGCTTACTACAGAAGAAGACTAACAGTAGTTTAGAATTTAACAGAGAGCAATCTCTGAATTCAAGGTATTCTGAAAATGATTCTGTTTTAAAGCACAGCTTTAAAGAACTAAGAACTGTAGAGACTTAAGACCTAGCTTTAGAGAACTAGGATCAGTTTTAAGGCTGGCATGAAGTGATGTCTGTACAGGCTGCAGATTTGGCTCAGGGTCTCCTGCCACTGCAGGATYTGAGCTGAGCACAGGAGGAGCTCAGGGAGGTGCCATGGGTAACAACCTATGTTACACAACAGCTACAAGGTTTGGGAACTCCATTTCAATGGAAAAGACAGGGCAAGCAATGGGAGAATTTTTTTAACAAGCTGATTAACTTTTATGTGCACTGAAAACTTCCAACTGTAGCTACAACAGATGGGAAGGCCAGGCAGTCAGGATTCAGGAGTTACTTACTTTTGAAGAAGATGACTGAGAAAACAATTCCTAATCCAAATCCAGCACCTGTAAGAAGAAATGCAGCAGGTGAGGACAAAGATAAAGCAGAGTAATGGAAAATTATTTAGTTCTTTACAGTAATTCTTTATTCCAACTCAGGAATATCAGACTAATATCAGACAAATACATTTCAGCACACCAAACCAGAGAGTTCTTTCATAACAAATCTGAGAAAAACAATTCCTGTTTTCTTAAGTAACTGTAAGCAGCTAATTCAGATTAGAATCCCAACCTATGTAATAAGTACATTATCAGAAATATCTGGAAAACAAACCAGACTCTCATCCCAGGGTAAATTCCTGAATTTCTGTCACCATCCACAATGTGGAATTAAAATTTATTTGGCTCACTGTCAGCAAATGAGAAATACTTAAATGAAAACTTATTGTGTCCTTGAGCTTCAGATTCTGCAGATGAATATCTCATTGTATTTGGTTTATCTCACTCCTTTAACTGCTTCAATGTGTGTCCTGAGGGCAGCAGAACTTTGAAGCTTTGTGTTACCCTATACCTTACAAAGAAAGCTCCAGGCTGCTTATCTTTCACATCCACAACATTCATTATGGAGCAGATTTAAACACATTAGGAGTGAATGACTTTTCACATCTTTATACAGAGAAATAACTGCAGCAGTTGAAACAAAATTATTCAGTGCTGCTAAAAAACTCGGCATGTTTTACAATAATTATTGTAATTATGCCCACTGAAGAGAAGAATTTTAGATAAGGCATTGAAGTACAAAAGTTTGAAAAAGGAAAAAAAATAATCAGTCGTGCATATGCTCATTAAAAAAAAAAAAACAAACCAACGGCTTCAGGTTTATTTTGCAGCAAACACATCCTGTTATGGGTTTCAACTCTCTCCTTTCATTGTAAGAAATTAAATATTATGAGTTTGTTAATTAAAACACATCCTTTTTTAATATTCCTAAAAGCACACTATCCTGTTGAATGCATTAATAAGTGGGTTGAGTCCAGAACAATGCCAAGGAATCCTTGTGGCATTGTACCCTTGTGCCACATAGGATGATGTTTCTTTTTTTAAGTTTCCTTGTGCTCTTCAAAATTTTTTCCTTGTAAAAAGTTCTGCTGAAGAACAGATTACTCCAAAAATACCTGACATCCTCAGTACATCAGGATGCACCACCTCATACCTTAACTCAGCATCCCACATTTTTTGTTCATTATAAATATTAGGACAGAGGTGAGCAAAGATGATCTGAGCAAACCCCCTCACGTTCACTCTCTGTTAGATCTTCACTCTCTGTATTTGAGCTGGAAATGGGAGCTGGTTTGAAAACCGTTTTCGTTTTACTGCACATCTTCAGTTGTGCCAGAGGTAACTACTTTACCAGGTCCTTACAACTTGGGAGTTGGCTTCCAGAACATGCAGGAAGGGTTTGACTGCCCGCCAAGCCCTCCTGACACAACTCCCCCAGACACTTCAGAGCCCCAGAAGGGCAGGTTTGCACTCTAATCATTTGCACAGCCAAGGGAAAGTCTGGGATGCTCAGATGTCTGCTCAGAGTCAGGGTTTGTGCCTTTCAGACAGCAAGAGAGCTCCTTGAAGCAGCTCCATCAGACCTGTGGCACTGAGCAGTGCTCACCCACAGCCTGGCAGAGACATCAGGGCATCCTCAGAGCCACAGCTCACCCCTGCAATGCCCCAGCCCCTCCCCACAGAGCCTTCCTGCCCTACCTTTGCTACAGTCCAGCTGCTGCTGGCTCTCCCACAGCGTTTGTGCCATCAAGGACAATTACTGCCTTCCACAATCCATCCTGTTTGGCCTGGCTCCTCTGCCAGCCCATCCCTACAACCCTTAGCTGAGCAGGTTTGGTTTGGGCTGTTGCACTTCAGGGATAACAAGGACTTGGTGGGGGATTCTTTCTGCTCACACAGCTCCAGCACTGTTTGAAGTGCCCAGTCCACTTCAGGGCTGAGGAGGACTTGGTGACGGGATTCTTCCTGCTCAGACAGGACCAGAACTGTTTGAAGAGGCCATTTCACTTCAGGGATAACAAGGACTTGGTGGGGGATTCTTTCTGCTCACACAGCTCCAGGACTGTTTGAAGTGCTCTCCCTGCCATGAGGGAGCAATCCCAGCCCTACACTTCCTGTCCCTGGGAAGATCCCCTCTGCCAATCCAAACAGCTTAGCTAATCAATGAGAAATGATTTACAGCATGACAAATTCTGCATCATCTCCAGCCTGGGCAGTTTCTAATGCCACCACACTTTCCATGTTTATCAGTCAAACCCACATTCTTCTCACCAGCCTGGTGGTGAACTGCTTCCTGTCTTACCACAACCCTGCACTAAGGAAACAGCTCTAATTAACACAGTTTCTTTCCATTGCTTCCAGAAATTAGCATTATCTTGTACTCTCTTCACCTCCTTCAGATGTTCTCTCACATTACAACCCCTCTGAAAGGGCTACACTTAAAAGGTGAAAAATTTATTATTTATGTCAACTGCAATTCAACCCAAGCCTAAAACACAACCTGGGCTTTCCCCCACACCAACACCCCTGTTAAACAGATGTGGTCCAGCATGACTGACTTAGGAAAAACTACTCTGTCTTAAGAAAGCTTTTTCTGAAGCAGCTCCTTTGAAGGGATTGTTCTTCTTCATGCAAGTGCATTTTTGTGCAATTTTGAAGGCTATCATTGCACTTTACTCCAGCTGTAAGGAGTCTACAGTGACAATAAACACAAAAAAATGATGGGGAGATAGCTGAGACCTTGCTTTAAGTAATAAAATGCTACAGAGAAGTGCAGGAGATCTGACAGCTCATAGTTGTGGCTTTCCCTGCAAGAAGGCAACTTGAGAAACAAAGCCAGAAAAGCACCTTAGCTTTGTTCAGCTCACAGGCAGCTTGGGTCAGTGCTGTCCTGACTGAGGCACAGACTGCAGCCTGTGCTCACAAAACCCTGTCCACTAGAAACACCAGCTGTGCCCCTCACATCAGTACAGCATTTGCTCTTTCCTGCTTGGTTTGAACAGTCAGAAGTTGATTTTAACTTAAGGCCAGCACCTCCAGCTACATTTAATTCCCTAGCCTGTCTGGTTAAGAACCCCTCTCTGCGGGAAGTTTGTCACTCATCCTCATTCCACTAGAAAGTATTTGTGGTTATGTGGTCATTTCCTGTGTCTCCAAGACCAAGGGGGAGCAAAACCATCTTGCCTTGGGAGCAAAGTAATGCATTTCACTTTAATTCTATATAAAGTTACAGCAGAGATAAACAATGGCAGAGCTGCTGATGAGTTTTACAGGTTGAAGTTCTCACATGCTCCATTTCCTCTTAAAGAGGCAACATGTCCCTTCAAAGAGCCGCCCACCTGAGCAGGGCCACTCCAGCTGTTCCTCCTAAAGATCAGCACCTCTAGGCCAGCCTTTAACTTCACAACAATCAAACATGAAAGGTTTATCTTACAATAAAAACAAACGAACATGGAAAAGCAAAGGGCTTGATCCACACCAGGCACATTTTCCCTCCCTTTCTTGCATGAGCGACTCTTTGGAGGAAAAGGCCACAGGAAAGAGTACAACCCATTTTTCACCTCCTCTGACAGTTTAAAATGTTTAACTAGAAAAACAGCCTCTTCCAGCCCACATTCATCACTTCAGCCTAAACTCATTTACAGTGTCAACAGGGGACAGGACACTTGTGTGGACAGCCCAGGCACACAGAGAGGCACAGCCACACGGAATTGGCATCAAGGAACAAGCCCAGGCGCCAAAACTTCTTCTTTCTCTTTTTTTGGCTCCTACACCTTCCAAGAAAAACGTCCCAGTGCCTCCAATCAATCTAACACACAGGAGAACAAGTGCTGTATGCTCAACAGGACATCATAAAAGTGTCTCAGAGAGGAACACAAATCTTCAGGATGGGCTCCTGCCCCATAAGAACATCTGGGAAAAGCTGTTTCTATAAATTTAATCAGAAGTTGCTCCAACAGTGATAGCACACGGTTCTTTCCTAGGCTACCCAAGTAGCTACAGGCTGAGGCAGCTACTAACACAGCCACACCTAGATGTACTTTGCTTCAATAGCCTGAAACTTAAAATAGAAGGATTAAAATATGCTCATTGACATCTGGCAGAT
The DNA here is from genome assembly GCA_902810485.1 of Alauda arvensis. NCBI lineage: Eukaryota > Metazoa > Chordata > Aves > Passeriformes > Alaudidae > Alauda > Alauda arvensis. The sequence goes on along the minus strand of CADDXX010001153.1, from coordinate 4,537 downwards.
GTGGTGCTGTTACTATAGCAGCTGCAAGGTTTTCAATTACTTAATCCCCAAATGAAAACTATTATTTTCCTTTGCCATTCCACACACACCAATACAAAACTGAGAGCTGCAGCCTCCAATCCCACTCTGACAAGATACATAAAGAACTGCTCTGCAAAAATGTGGAGGGAAGTTGCCTTCGTACACCAGGGCCTTCACAGGGCAGCACTTAGCACCAGTTCGAAATCCGAGACCATGAAATCACTTATTTACGGAGAGAATTAATTTTAAGCAGACTCTTTGCAAGGTCTTAGTGGCAGGAATCAGATTTTCTTCAAACAACAACTTTGAAGCTTTCATTCCCATCTCCCCTGTGGTGTGGATTGTTTGCAGAGCAGACAGAAAAATGAGCACGGACACTAGAAGAAAACACAGTGAAATGATATATCAAGTACTACAGGGAAGAAGCAGAAAAAAGAGAGTTTTGTTTTATACCAGCATCTGACTGTAGTAACAGAGAGAAACTGGAATAACAAAACATTAATATCCAAATATTATAATCAAAAATCCGACGTGCTTTCAGGGGCTGCTTTCACCCTGAAGCACTCAGGGTCAGGTCAAGTGCTGCTCAAAGGCAAACCCTGGGTAAACACCAGCACTGCAGCACAGGCAGCAGCACAAAGGGGCCCTGATGTCCCAAGGAACCACAGTGACACAAACTTCAACCTCACACCAGAGACTGCTGAACGAGCTTTGAGACCTGAGGGCACAAACGTTTTCTCCTTCCTTTAGAAGAGTGGAAGCTGCTCCATGATGAGATAGTGCAACTTCCCTGTGAGGGTGGGGAGGCCTTGGCACAGATTTCCCAGAGCAGCCCTTCAGCTGCCCCATCCCTGGAAGTGTCCAAGGCCTGGTGAGACAGGACTGGGAGCAAGCTGGGGTGCTGGCAGGTGTCCCTGTGTGTGGCAGGGGTGGTGGCACTGGATGACCTTTAAGGTGCCTCCCAGCCCAAACCATTCTGGGATTCTGTGATCAATAGATCATAGAATTTCTTGCACCAAGCTTTTAGACAAAGCAGGGCTGTGCTTGCTTTAGAAGCTCCTGTGTAAGAAATATTCTCATTTTCAATATCTCAACAATATTCTCCTAACATCCCTGTAACAGGAAATTTGACTGTGTCTTACTGCAATTACATGTTCTGCTAATAAAAACAGTAACACTGCTGGAAAGAAACATTTAGCAGGAGTAAACACACCACACTCAGGGCTTTAGCAGCCCAGCTCTGAGGGTTGGCAGTGCTGCTGTTCACACCCACCCAGCACAGGCTGGCCAGCACTGACGTCTGCTGGCCCACCCCAGAAACTGAGAGCAACAAGAGTTTCAGGGGCACCTCACTGGTAGGAATGAAGAGAAAATGAGCCTGGTCCTTCTCAAACCTCTCACTATTCGTTCATTATCACCAACCCTGAAAGGATTTTCTCAGAAAACTGTTTCTGAGAAAAAAAACAACAAAGTCTTGTTCCCACCTCCTGCTGTAACTTCTCAAGGACCAAACTTCAGGATAACACTTGGCTGCAGTGCCTGTCCCCTGGGCACTGCCACTGCATGCCACCTCCAAAAAAGGCACAGCTGGCATCTTATCAATGCACTGATGCAGGAAGTCAGGGCATTTTGGGCTCATTTCCCGTGGAGCAGAGCTTAGGAGGTGTGGGGTTTGCAAAGGATGGTCACAGCTCCTCTCTCAGGTTCTGCTGCTCCACAGGCCACCAGAGCAGGCTGGCACAGCTGGTGGGGCACAGCCCAGCAGGGCACAGCTCCCTGCCTCACCCACAGTGCCAACGAGGGAACAGCAGGGCACAGAGCACTGAGGAGACCTGGGTTCCTAAAGAGTTTCCTGTCTTTTTCTTCCAACAGAAGGTAATACCCCCCTAATTTGTAAATGGCCATTGTATCCAGAGCTCTGCTAACATCACAACTAAATATTGCTGTTAGGTTTTGCACTAAAAGCCTGTTCTCAGAACAGCATTTGCCCAGCTCTTCCAAGGAAAACATTTTTTGTTGTCTGTGCTGTCTCCCTGCACAGCCTGAGCCATGAGCAGTTTATATTGACACTATCTGGGCTGCAAGACACAACTGGTAGAGCTGGATCTCCTGTACAACCAGGAAAAAACTTGTTGGGGTTCCAACAAAGCTCACACAACAATGTAGCTGTGTGCTCACATAATATCAGTGTCCTCCAGCACCAAAAACAAAACCCAAAGGGAGTTTGGAAGGAGCATTCTGGCCTGGTAGCTAAGACTGGATGGCCACAATACAACTGCCAAGCAAAAAAACACTTCAAAACAGGAATTTCAGGATTTTTGTATATTTAGACAAAGTTTAATCCAGTTTTCAGAAAGTGTAATCAAGTTTTATCATTATATAGACTGGCTTTATCCTATTCATAACCATGTGAAGGATTATTTTAAAATCCTGACATTGTAATCCATACAATGATTCTTTCTGAAATATCCAATCTGTGCAATGACACAAACAATACAATTTCAACCTTGCCATTAACAGAACAGCTATTCAAGCAGGCCAGATGATGAAAGGCAGAAGAAATCATGTTAACAGTTGCAGGAGAATTCAAAGTGCCCTTTTCTCTAAAAAAACCCTATTAAATGGAAATTAGAAGCATTTCATTTTCAGATGTCAAAACAGAGGATTAGAGGAAAATGAAATCACTACACTGGGTTATTTACAAGCTTCCAGGCTGAATTTTGGTCAATCACAGACATACATCAAAACATTTCTCTCCTGAAAAAAAAAATAACTTCAACACATCAACTTCACACACACAAGTCAAGGAGCAAACAGCTTCCCAGGATTACCTTGCAGTGTCAGGGAAATTAGTGTTCAACTCATCTAAAACAACAACAGCTTCATAACAAACCAAGACACACAGGCACATAAACCTCCCTCTCTTCCACACATACTCTTTATTGCCTCTCTGTCCCCTGCAAACAGCACATAATAATAATTTGTCCCAAATTACAGCCTTTCAGCAAAAAAAAAACACCTCTGTCAATCTTCTGTGAGTAATTGTCTTTCCAAATAAACAGCCATGAACCATCAATCAGTTAAACAAACAGAGCAACCCTTTGAACAGGGTTTGGAGCCTGCAGGATGGAGGAAGAGCACAACACTGTTTTACTCCAGCAGCCCTCCTCTGCAGAGCTCTGCTGGTGAGAAGGAGGAAAGGCTGTGAAGGACACAGGAGTTGAGGAAGGTTTGCAAGCTGGCAAGGAAAAGAAAGCCAGGAGAGTTCACGTCTCTGTTCCCACACTCCAAACAAACACGTTTGCTGTAAGAAAGTAACAAGTATCTTTTCTGCATGAAAATCAGTATCAGAATGACAAAAAAGGAAGTTCTAAATTACAGCCCTGAGGATGGTGCAGTGCCAGAGCCAGCAGGACCTGGATTGTCCCTCAGAAACCCCCTGGGCAGCTCAGAAAGCACAACCCAGTCCCCTGCACACAAATACTGCTCACACCTACACCTGGAATGGAAGAGGAACAAAAGCACCTGGATACAGCCTCATTATTAGCAAAACAAATAAATATCATCCTAATAAAATCGAGGTGGCCACAAGCTCCGTTTAACAATGGCTCAATGTTCTGTGCAGGCATAAAAAGATTGACCTACTCTTTGAAATGAAATCCTGTCCTGACAACGCCTGACAACATCCTCTGTTTGGAACTAACAGGAAAAAGTTAACACTGAATTACAAGATCCACACAGGTAGTGACCAAGAGCTCCAAAACATAATACAGCATTTCAAAAGATGCAACACAAGATAAATATTTATTCTGGAAGTTTTAGTGGCAGGAGATCAAGATTTTTTTCAGGAGCCTGGTCTCCAACTAAAACATTATTGCACAACTACAAACAGAGAGCTAAGGACAGGCTGACTTACACAGCATAGTGGGAATCCTGAGGGGCTAAGGACAGGCTGCACAGCTGGAATTTAAACCACATTTCTGCTAATAAAGCCAGCCTGAGAGCTCTACCTCCCCTTCTTCCCCTTTGCTGTTTCCCATGTCCCAGCAGCCCTCACACTAATCCACAGGAGTTAGCTGTCCACAGCTCTCCCAGACACTGGGAAATATTGTGCATGCAAGGCTCCAGAAATTCAGTGCTCTCCTTTATTTAGAGAGGCTGCAATGGGAAAACACTGGGCTAATCACAGTGTTTGTTTTTCCCCAGCCATTGGCTGGGAAGATCTCCCTGGCTGGAGCACTCACGAAGGATGCAAAGGAGCATTTGGGAAGGAAATTGCAGCCACCAAAGGGAAAAATCTGACAAAAAAAAATACATTTACCAAATCCTGTATCCCATGTAACAACTAAATCCTCAAGTAAAAAAGTTTATTTTCTTTCTTTCTTTCCAGTACAACAAGCACCCTGGATAATTTATTGGAAACTCCAGCAAACTTTGCAGAAATATTACAACACCAATCAACACAACCAGTCACAGTTTTAATGTCCCTGCAGAGAAAACAATCATTCCCACTGGG
>CADDXX010001152.1:80564-92569 GCA_902810485.1 Alauda arvensis | reverse complement strand
TCCAGGAGACCCAGAGGAACACTCTGGTCTCCCACACTTCGTCACCTCTCACCGTGCTTCCCAAAGCCAGGCTGGACCCACCTGGAATAATCTGGGACAGGGGAAGGTTCCCATGCCCAGAACCAGAAGTCCTTTGAGGTGACCAATCCAATGCTGATTCCTCGCTGTTCCAATGCAAAGAGATGTGGTTGACCCCCAAAACACAAATCCCGGGGTCCCAAAAGCTCTGAGCGCCCCTCAGCAGCGGGGTACACCCAGCACTGGTTTGTCCCCGTGTCCTCCCTCCCTCCCGCCGTGTCCTGCCGGCGTTAATGAGCCGGGAAATGCCCTTGGCTGCAGGAGGAATCTCCTCCTTAATGACAGCGGACAGAGCATCCCCAGAGCAGGGCGCGGTTAACGGGGGCAGCGATGGAGAGGGAAGGAGATGGATTATCCCGCGCTGGGAGGTGTCAGCAGGGATGAGGAGTGGGAAGGGGATGGGTTCAGCGCCCGGATCGCTGTCAATGCCAAGGATCATTGGTGTTCCAGCCGGAGCTGGGTTCTCCCGCAGCCGGGAGGGTGGGAATCCGCACAGCTCCATCCCCACCTTCAGCACAGCCCTTCCACACCTATTCCCGGGAAATGCTCGGGGTTTATATGGATCTCTGGGCCCGCCATAAATCTTGGATAATCCTTTAAAGGTTTTCTCAGGAATTGCTGGAGCTTCCCCACCTGTGCCAGGTGCACCCCAGGAAGAAAAGAGGACAAAGAGCCGCCTTGGATTTGCCCCTGCTTTGGCCCCGGGGTCAGACGAGGTGACACTGGGGGTGGGATCCTGCTGGAATCGGGCCCTCCCCGAGCTCCCAGCAGGATTCAGCAGAGATTCTGCCAGGCTTTTAATAGTGGACTCCTTCCCCCAGCCGCCCCCAGCCGTGGCACGTGCAGATCATCAGCTCAAAGCCTGGTGTGGGCAGGCAGCCCACGGATGTTTCTCTAAATAAACCTTCCCCCTCCCCTGCCTGACTCTCCCATCTCCCTGCAAACGGGATGGATTTTATTCCTTGGCCTCTGGAGCGTTCCCAGCACCAGCCTGGCTCCCTTTGGAAGGGGCCTGCATCTCCTCCCTGCCCCTGGAGCTCTCCTTTGCTGCCCCCTCCCCGCTGCCAGGGGGGTGCAGGGCTCGGCATGCCCCACAAAACGCTGGGAGCTGAGAAAACTCTTGGATCAAAAATGCTGCCAAGTGGGAAATGCCCCTAGGCTGTGAGTGACCAGCACGGTGCTGCTCCCAAAGTCCCTTCTGCAGTGGCTGGACCCCTCCCAGCCCCCCAAAAACCCCAGGGCATGGAGGGTGTGAGAGGCAGAGGGTGCTGGGGGACCCCGGTGGCCCCTGGGTGCCAGCAGCTCTGAGGCAATTTGCTGCCTGACCTCAGCTCCAGAATGAGATCTGTCATGCTTGGCTTGACCCCTTGGCCCAATCATCATTACGTGGGGAATGTTTGGTTTGAGTTTTTTTGGGTTTTTTTTTGTTCTTTCAGCTGTGTGAAAACAAGGGGAGGAGGAGGAGGGAGAGGGAGGGTGCCTGGCTGTGTCCTCTCCTCTCCTCACGTGTCCCTCACCGTGGCCAGGCCACGCAGAGCTCGTGGTGGAGCAGCACCAGGGCCTTTAGGGAGGGGGTTGCTGCTGTCCCTGGTGCCCTGGTGGCCCTGGCCAGCAGGATTTGGGGTGGTTCCCTGGTGCCCTGCAGGGTCCAGGCTTTGCTCCTCCAGCCCTGGACCAACACAACCTGATCCCTCCCCTCTCTGGTCTCTCTGCTGTGAGTTTCTCACAGTTCCTCGTGCCAAAACCAAGCAGTTCCAGGGGTTCAGGGGACACACTGAGCACAGGGAATGGCTCCCTTGGGGGAAGGGAGAGCAGACCAGAGTCACCTTTGCCTTCATGTCTTATCCCTGCCATGGCAGCAGCAGTGCCCCATTCCAGGGGACCTGGAGCCTCTCCCAGGAACATCAAGGATCTGAGATAACCCAGCCCCTGCTAAGAAAACACCTGCAAAAACATTGCAGCGAGCCCCAATCGTCTGGCTCAACCCAAACCTGTCCCCAGCCTCTCCCAGGAGGAGGAGGAGGAGGACAGAGAAACAGCAGCAGCAACTCTCCCAGGAGCTCTTTGCTCGGGGTTTCTGGCCCAGCTGGGGACGTCAGGAGTTATTTATGGGCTGTGATCAATAGGTGTGACCCATCACACAATCCAATAGCAGCAGGGAGAGCAGGAGAGGAGAGATTTCCCTCTCTGTGGTCGTGATGCCACAGAGACACTCAGCTGTCCTTCGAGGAGGGGAAGAAACAGTCATTCCCTTCAAGCTGGAGAGAAAAGCTGGGATTTTCCTCCTTTTATTCCCATGGGTTTCCAACTTAGGTGCATCAGCAGACCTCCAGATGCCATCCTAATCACCTGGTAAAAACAATCCTGTGGGAAGATAACAGAGGACCCAGCAAGGCTGTGTTGAAGTGGGAGAAGTTGGAGCACATCCGTGCTGGGAGCCCAGGATTGCCCTGCTGTGGATCTGGCATCCCTGACCTCCAGCTCTTCCTTGGATCAGCAAGTTCCTTCCAGCCAGCAGTAGCAGGAGATGGAAATTTGGGGAGTTATCCACGTTTGTTTGTGCTCAGAGAGGTGCAGACAACCTGGATCTTGGAAAAGGGGTGTCCTGGGGGCAGGGTGCTGCTCCTGGTCTGGGTTCCTGGCCAAAAGAGACCTCCCAAGAGTGGGATCATGGAGAGGAGGAGGCAGCACTGAGCAGCTGTCAGAGGATCTGCTGCCCAAGAGAGGGTCAGGCTTCCCAAAAAAGGGCCTTCACCGAGCACTCACAGCTCCCTGGTCCCTCAGCTGGGTCTCACTGGGGTTCAGCTCTGCTGGGACAGGGCAGGACACTGTTCCTTCCATTGGGAATGCAGATTCCCTGATGAGATGGACCTCAGGCAGCCTGGGACACTTTTTGGCCACCACCCAGCCCTGATGGCTGGAGTTCACAGGTTGTGTCCCTCTCCAGGTGCTTTCCTGGAACACCAGGAGTGATCTCTGAGCGGTGAAAGCCAAGATCTCCTCTCCTCCCTCATTGGGAACTGCATGACCAAACACCCTCACCACATCCCTTGGGTCAAGCTCTTCCATCCCAGGGTCTCATTCCCACTGTTTTTACCAAGATTTCAGAGATTTCTTGTGGGAAACCAGGACCCCTTTGGGGGTCCCTGGGTGTTCGAGATCCCGAGGGTCTTGGGACAGAGCCAAAAGAGCCAAAAATCCCTATTCCTTTGATTTAACTCCCTGGAAAACACTGCCACGCTTGAAAGAGGAAAAGAAGTCCATGTGGGTTTGATTAGTGTGATTTTTGTTAGCTCACAGGGTGAAAAAATAGAATTTTTAGATTTTACTCTACAGATAGAATGGGGCAAAGATGGAGGAATCAGGGTGTGCTTTTGTCTTTTTCCTGCTTCTTCTTCCCCTCCATCTCTGCAGAGGTGGTGGCCTTTTCTTGATTGGGTTGTGGTGAGATTTCACTGTCTGACCTGGGTCAGAGTTACTGGTACTTAGAGAAAAACATTGTTAACGTAGTTTAGATGATAAAAGTTCAGGTGCCATTGTAGGAGGGGCAGATTCTGCTTTTCTGCCTTCCTGGGAACATCACCCTGGGCTGAGAGAACTTTTAGAGATAAGAAAATAATGAACAATTCTGCAAAACAACTGCACGGCCTCCGGCTCTCCTTGGAACTCCATCATCAACTCTCAGGGTGCAAAAATCACCAGAAAAGCTGAGTTTCTCCCCCTTGGCTGCTGCCCTTCTTCCCTGACATCCCCAGGGTGTTGCTGGAGTGAGCAGGACCCGTTGTTTCAAACAAACTCCTGTTGTTCTGCACCACGCTTGCACCATCCCCTGCCCCAGAGCGTGAAGAATTCATCACCCCAACACAGGAGGAAGACAAATGTCAGGTACAGGGAGCTGATGGATGGAACTGAGATGGAATTCAGCAGGATTTTGGCCAGAAAAGATCTTTGGCACACGGTCAGGGCTTGGTATGAAATCCTACCAGCACCTGCTGAAGGCCACCAGAGAGCCCCTCTTCCCCCTTCTGATGGGGACACTGAGGTCCCCAAATGAGAGGGACACTCACTGCAAACCTCTCCCCAGACAGAAAATGCTCTCCAAGAGCAGAAAAACCTCCTTCTCCCTGCTTGGAAACCCCACAGGAGGAATTTGCCAAATTCCAAAGCCCCGTCACACCTCTGATTTTAATTCAAAAACGAGGAGCCACGTTACAACCTCGTAGTTCTGCTCCCCCTTTCCATGGTGCCATCCCTGCAAGGACAGAATCCCTTTCTCCTGGCTGCAGTGGGGATGCACAGGCTGCTGCTCCCATCCCAGATGGCATCCCCAGGAGCAATGGCTCCGGATGGACATGTCACAATAAAACCTCCTCTCTGTTTACACAGTGCCTGTGACCTTCAGCTGTTGCTGCAGCGCTCTGGACGCGGCACAAACACATTTTCAAACATCCTGGAGCTTGTTTCTGAGAGCTGCAGAGGTTTCCTTGTGTTTTCCAAGGGGTCACGGAGTGCAGTGAATCCAGACTTTTCCAGAAAGTGGCTAATGGCCTGGGTTTTTTTGGGTTTTTTTCCTGTCTGTATCATCATTTCTGGGGTTAAACTCAGTATTTAAAAACACAGATGGGCTCAGTTTAAAGACTGGGACAGGATCCAATTGTAAGTTGTCCAGCTGGTAAAACACCCTCACTGCTAAAAAAAACGGGTGAACTTTGGGAATTCAGGCAGCTCCATCTCCCCATCACTGCCTCTCCCTGGGCCTTTTCCCAGCTCCTCTGGCAAAGCCATGGATCCCCTAAAAAAGGTTTTCACAGCACAAATGGGGTCAGTCCTTGAGCCCCTCACCCTTTCCCCCTATTGCACAAACCTCTCTGACCTCTCTGCATGTCTGGCCACAAATCAGGCCATAAAAAAAACGTGGAGTTTTCCTGAGCTTCCTCCAGTTTTCCTTTGGAATTGCAGGCACAGGAGGGGGGGATGCAGGGCTGACCTTTGGTGGGATGTGGAGCTCCTGTGCTGGGGCAGCCCTCAACCTTCATTCACCGAGGATATTCCACACAATTATGGATTAACTCATCCCGTTAATGGCAGGGAATTGTCTCCTCTGGGCTCCCAGCCCAGCTGCTGTCCTTGGGCAGGGGAATGGGACAGCTTTGACTTCCTGCTGTCCCAGCATCAGGAGGCACCTTTACACCAAGGTGGGGATTACAGGGGGTCCTCATCTGATGTTTTATGGTGGATTTTTTTTTTTTAGGGTGGGAACGAGGCAGAACAATGAAGCCTTGCAGCCCAGAGAGGTGGAAAAAGCGCTGTTGGGAGAGGAATTAATGTAAAATTAACATAAAGCAAGTTATGGGTGTTTGGGGGAGGGGAAGCATAAATGTGGGAGGGTCTGGGTGTTTGTTGCATGTTCAAGAAGGAGCATTTGGAGCCAGGAAAGAAATCCCAGTTTTACAGAGAGTGAGGGAGAAGGTCTGAGGATGAAATGAGCCTTGGGGGCTGACAAGGAGGGATTGGCTCTCCCTGCTCCAGCAGAGCCTCAGGGTGGTGTTTCCTCTCAAAAAATGAAGGTGTTTTCCCTCAAAGCCTGCTTGGCTCCATTCTGGGGGGAGCTGGGCAGTCAGGATGGGATGTGGGTGGTGGGCACTGAGCAAACCAACCCCTGGAGAGGGGACAGAGGGCCAGGACTGCTCCCCCTCAGGCTGCCCGAGCCCAGGGCTCTCATTTAGGGACCCCTCCTTTGCTTCCAGCAGAGAGAAAGCACCGAAGAGAGAGGTTTGGGTCACGCCAGAGTCCTGCTGACTTTGAAAAGAACTCAGCCATTGATTTCTGGGGCTGTGCTTCTCCCTGGAGGACTGGAAAAAGCCCAAGGCGGTTGCCTGGGCTGCTGTAAACTGTGACTCTGAGAACAGCCTTGTTTAAGCAGGACCTTTCCTAATGGGATTTGAGGCCAAGGTCATTCCCCCGGGCTGCTCTCCAGCGAGCAGGCTGCGAGGGGCTGGAGGATCTGCCAGCCAAGGCTACACTCCCTGGAAGCAGATCCCAAAAAAAAGATAGAAATCAGGATAAGGATGTTTTTCCCTCTGAAGCCTTTCTGTGGCAAAGAGGCAGAGATTTCCACCTTGCTGATCTGGAGAGCCCAGAGCCTGCACTAAGAGGAGCTGGAAGATGTTCCTTTGCCACTCAGAGGTGTGGGGAGAGGTGCTAAAATGAGCCCAGAAATGACCCCTCTGTGCAGGGGATCCATAGGAAAACTGGTTGTGGCTGTCTGGTGTGAGTGTGGATACAGACAGGGAACATGCAGATGTGCCAGGCACGGGGGCCTGAGGGGGCCCAAACTCCATTTCCCACCTCACAGAGATGGAAACACTTGTCCCAGGTTGGAAGAGACCTCCCAGATCAAGCCCAGCCTTTGAGTGACTGCCTCCATTCCCACTAAGACACATCCCCACGTCTCGTTTTTTGAACACTTCCAGGGATTGTGACTCCGCCACTTCCTGTGCAGCCTGTTCCAATCATTAACCACCCTTTCAGTGAGGAGATTTTTATTAATATCCAACAAAAAACCTCAACTCATGCAGAGAAAACAGGCAGTGTTGTCTCCAGCACAGGTGGAGACCCCATTCCATGTCTGCCTGCTCCTTGTAGGTGCCTCAGATATTCTGGGACACCTGCAGAACTCTTGGACACCACGTGGAAAACTGATCCAAGCTCAGATCAACACAGGGAAAGAGCTGGGATTGCTGCTGACGTGGCATTGGTGTGGACACCAAGGTGTGGTCAGCCCTGTGTCCCTGAGGAGTGGGCACTCTACAGCCAGGAATGTCCAGCAGCCTGAAAATCAGGGAATCATGGAGTCACAGCTGGAAGGGACCTTAAAGAGCATCTCATTCCAGCCCGGGGCTTTCCAGGTTGCTCCAAGCCCTGTCCAACCTGGCCTTGGACACTTGATCCGGGGGCAGCCACAGCTTTTCTGGGCAGCCCCTGCCAGGGTTTTCTCACCCTCTCAGGGAAGGATTTCTGCCCAACAGAGCAGCCCTCAGTGCCCAGGTCTTTGCTGTCTTTAACACCAATCAGCCTCCCTCTGATTCCAGTGTGATCCCAAGGATGACCCCGCAGCCTCCAAGGCTCCAGACCCTTTGGCATCACACAAATAAAAGGTCCCTGCTCTTTCCCCGCTGAACACGAACCCACAGAGGTGTAAGAGCTGCCAAACCCTGTGCCTGTGGCTTGGCATGATGGATGGCAGGGCTCAGCTGGGAGCTGTTTGATTTGGGTGAAAGACACTGCGTGGGAAGCAGCCCTGCCTGAGCTCCGAGGTGTGTAGGAGCCAGCTCGGTTTCATCTCAGCTGATTCCAGCGTTGCTTTGGAGGAGCAGCGAAATGCCGGGAGCTGTGGAGGGGGGGTGGAGGTCAGCACAAATCCCTCCATTCACTTTTTGCAGGGCTGAGAGCAGCGGTGAGGGTTTCAATGGGGATTGCTCGGTGGAAGGGCTGTGACAGAGCTGGTGCGGTGATGAAAGAGGAGATCCCCTGGGGCAAAGCCTTGCCCAGGATCCTGACCCTGGGTTCTCCCTCGGAGGGAGCCCTGAGGCTTCTTCCTGGCAAAGCCAGCAGCATGAAATCACTGATTGGTCTGGGTTGAAAAAGTCTTTTAAAGGTAATTTAGTCCCACCCCTGTCATGGGCAGGGACACCTTCCACTATTCCAGGGTGCTCCAAGCCCTGTCCAACCTGGCCTTGGGCACTTGCAGGGATGAGGGGCAGCCACAGCTTCTCTGGGCACCCTGTGCCAGGGCCTCCCCACCCTCACAGGGAGGGATTCCTTCCCAAAATCCCATCTATCCCTACCCTCTGGCAGTGGGAAGCCATTCCCTGTGTCCTGTCACTCCATCCCTTACCCAAAGTCCATCTCCAGCATCAATTCTTCAAACTCCTTTGGACTTGTGAATTTTCAATACAGAATCCCACACCCCAAAGATCTCTTCTTCTTTGCATGACACCCCAAAAACCTCAGTTTCTGCTCCTTCTCCTCAAATCCCAGCCCAACCACCAGGAATTGCTCACAGCCCTCCTGCATCCCCTCCGTTACTTGGAGAGACCTCCTTGGTCCTGAGCATGTTCAGCCTGCCACGATGAGCCAGCCCTTGGCACCGGCATTCCTGAGCACCCCCAAACCATCTGCTCTCCTTTCCTCCCTCTCCCGGGGCCCTGTGAGGAGGAGGAGGCTCCAGCTGAGAGAAAGGGACAGGCCGCCCACTTGTGCTGAGTAACCATTGCCAAACTGGATGCCAGCACACACACACACACACACACACACAAATATTTCCACCAAGGTTGCTGTGAACAATGGTCCCTTGATGATCTGCTGTCTCCACGGGGAACAGGCAGGCCAAGCACTGACCCTCCCACTGCCTGGGCCAGCTCTGGGCACCTCCACAGCAGAGTTCCATGAGCCAGGATCCCTGCCCTGGGGGTTTGCAAGGTGAAGGTTTGGGCAAGGGCAGAGCTGCGTCCTCATGGGTGCTGGGGAGAAAATTCCTCTGCCTCTTCCCCACTGGAAAGCCTTCACTGCCCACTTGGAAAGCCTGGCCATCTCCCTGGGCACAACTCCAGCCTCACTTTGTTATCATTTTCCTAGATTTCCTTCAAACATGGCCATGGTGCCCATAAACCCGCGGGGAGAAGTGGAACGTCCAACCAAGGGTGTGACAGAGCAGTGACACCCTGAGTGGCACCAGAGCCACATCCTGCTCGTGTCCTACCTGCCAGGTGAACACCAGTGAAGGAGGAAGCACTGGGAGATGTCTGAACCCAGGGAATGGGGTGAGTTGAGCCAAGTCCTGCTCACACAAGGTGGAAACGTGCTCATGGTCCATGATAAATCAGTGCTGGCTTTCCTAAAGCAAAAGGGAAAAGGATGGAGGTTCTCAGAAGCAAAATGCTTGATCTGATCATCACTTGTGATACTCAGAGGCCTTTGCCCAGCCCTTGATTTGCCCTCCCAGCAGGTTCCTGCCTGCCTGGACAGAGCTTTCCAGAGCCCCCATCCGTGCACGGCACTCCCGGCCTTTGCCCCGTCCCCCAAAGGGTTTGGGGCGTGCTGAAAAGAGCAGATCTGAAGCCACAGTTGGCAAATTGCAGCACCAGGCATATTCCCAGCGAGGCATTGTTCCAGTTTGTATATGTCTGAAAAGAACTGCTCAGGCATATGTTAAAGTTGGCACCTTCTCCCGGGGACTCGCTGCAAAGCTGGCGGCTGCAGCGTGATCACCACAGCTCACAAGGCACACCAAACACTCGGGAAATGAGGGAAAACAAAGTCCACTGGGGCTGTCAGCAGCGGTGAGGGTGAGGAGAGGGGGCAGAGTGCTGTCCTCTGGAGGGGGAGCTCACCCCAGCCTGCCATGGGGAACCTGCGAGCACTTGGAGAGGGATTGGTGTAGAGGAGGAGTGAAAATCCTGCAGCCCCGGTGTTGGTCCTGGGATAATCCCTATCCAAAAGGCTCAGTGATTGGAATGGGGGAGTGAACGGGGGGTGTCCTGCAGGATCTGGGCTTCAACCCACCCAAGGAGGCAGCAGCTTGCAGTGGGGATGGACTCACAGCTCGCTGAGGGTTCTCAGCTCCCAGGGATGGCCGTGCCTGGCAAAAACCTCTCCCTTGGAGATGCTGGAGGGTGCCAAGGGAAAAATTGTCCTGTTTTGCTCTTCCTTGGGTGTCTGCAGCTGGGGACAGGGTGCTGGGCTGGCCTGGTGGAGCTGTGACACCGTCAGAGCATCTCCTCTCAGCAGGGCTGGGTTCACTCTCGGACTCAGTGATCTGAGGGGTCTTTTCCAGCCTGAATGATTCTGTGATTCTGATTCTCAGCTACAACACTGGACCTGCCCCAGCCTAGGCATGACCCATTTTGGGTAGGGGACAGCTGCAGGCTCCCTGCTCATCCCCTCAGGGTGTCCAGGAGCACTCCCCTTGCAGAGGGCAGCTCCACGTGGGTGCTCAGTCCTGGAGGTGTGTGGTGGGGTGGGAATTGGAGCAGGGTCCCTCTGAAGCTGGAGCAGCACGAGAAGCTCCAGGAGTTTCCTGTAGGGACACCTCCTACCCTTGCGTGGCCCCCAGAAGAGGCTGCACTGCCAGGCTCAGAGCAGACCAGGCTGCCCAGGAGGGACAGGAGGGGACAGGAGCCACCCCCAGCTGTCCCTGCAGGACTGAAACTGCTCCATTGCAGTGGGAAGCAGCAGAATCCCACCCACAGCACCCAGCCAGTCTAATCCTCAAAGGTGACAGGCTGTGAGTGAATCAGGGAGCCTCGACTGCCCTTCCCATCCAGGCAGGATCACACACAGCCCCTGGGGCTCTGTCAGCAACAACCTGTGCAGGAGACACTCACAGCCTGAGGTTCTGGAGCAGCTGAGGGCCTGCCCAGCACCATGRGCAGGAATAATTAATTACCCACCCTGCCATTTCACTGGAAAAGCTGCAGAATCCAGTGGCAGCAATTCCTGCCTCTTTCCTCCCTCCTGGGATTCCCAACAGATGAGCAGGAGGGGTGTGACCTCCGTATATCCATGGAAAGGCCGTGGGGAGAAGCAGAGTGTGCTGCAGGAAACTGGGAGCAGGGACATGTGCCACCAGCCTCTGCAGGGACAGCATCATGAGCTTTCCCTTTCCCTTCCCTTTTCCCTTTTCCCTTCCCCTTTCCCTTTCCCTTTCCCTTCCCCTTTCCCCTTTCCCTTTCCCTTTCCTTTCCCTTTCCCTTTCCCTTTCCCTTTCCCTTTCCCTTTCCCTTTTCCCTTTTCCCTTTTCCCTTTTCCCCTTCCCTTTCCCTTCTGGCACCTCTCATTTCTCCTTGGAGAAGACAACCCTGTGGAATGTCACAGTCAGGAGCTGCCCTGCCTTCAGCTGGAGTCTTTGGCCATCTGGATGTCCCTTTCTCAGCTCACCCGTGCAAGAGGGAATTTGGGGAGTTTGTCCCCCCTCACCACGAGCTCAGGTCCTTGGATTCTCTATGGGATTGGAAAAGTTGTTTCCTCTCCCACACTGACTTTCCATCCCCATCCCACCCCCTCTGGAGACCCCCAGGGGTTCAGGCTGTGCCCCCTGCTCCCCAAAGGGTGGAAATGGGAGGGAAATAGGGACCAAAATTGGGATTTTCATGGCGGATACAGGCAGGCAGACTTGGCTGCCACCCCCCAGCCTCGTGTGTCACCCAGGGGCTCAAAGCCCGGCCGTGCCCTGGGGACACCCCCTGCCCCCCTGCCTGGAGCAGCGCCCGGGCTCACCTGCACTCGGGGGATCTTTTTTTGGGGGGGGACACACGGGGGCGGATGAGGCACGAACGGGGCTGCGGGGAGGGGACAGAGCCAGGGCACCAGCACACCCCGAACATCCCCTGCCCCGCGGGAAGGCGACAAGGCGGGGGAGGCCCGAGCGGCATCTCCGGCCGGGTCCGCGGGGACAGAGCCCTGTCCTGGCAGGGGGCGGCGAGGGAAGAGTTAAAGGGAAGGCGAGCAGATCCTCCTCCATCCCGCCGGTCCTCGCTGTTAGGCTGCTGCTGTGACAGGGGGTGGGGTCGGGGCTGGCCGCCGTTTGCCGCAAGAAGGGGGGGGAAACGTGGCTGCGAATGTGTGTGTGTGTGTGTGTGAGTGTGCGCGCGTGTTGGTGACACAGGACAAAATGAGATGAGACCCCTCGGACGGGAGCGGCCGCCCGGCTGCCACCCCTGATCCCCGCCCGATCCCTGCCCCGTCCTTGCGCGTCGCTGCCGGGCACCGGCGCAGCCCCAGCATCCAAGAGTAAGGCTCGGGCTGGGAAAGCCACTGGGAGGAACTGGGAAGCGGTGCTGGGAAAGAGGGGGGAGGTGGGATGGGCTGGGGGAGGGGGGGGTGATGAGGAGGGGGGGTTCTCTCAGAGGTGGGGTGCACACAGAGCC
>CADDXX010001152.1:32351-54873 GCA_902810485.1 Alauda arvensis | reverse complement strand
CATCCCATCCATCCCATTCTCTGCCCTTCTTTGAGAGCTCTTCATCCCCAGAAGGATGGGAAAGTTTCTATCCCCTAAAAGAAAGATCCCAAAATAACTGTTGGAGTGAAAATGAGCTGTTTGGAGCGACCCCCACTTGAAAAAAAAAAGCCCAATTTGTCAGACCCCAAAATTCCATTTGAAAAAAGCCCAGCTGTTGGAGCCCCAAATCTCTATGTGTACCTCCAGACCCTAAAATCCCCYTTTGAAAGACAAAAAACAAAACAGGCAGTCAGACCCTAAATCCCTATTTGGGGAAAACCCACCTGCCAGACCCCAAAATCCCCCTTTAGCCAAAATAAGTTAACTGATCCCAAAAATCTCCATTGGAGCAAAACCAGGCCATCAGACCCCAAAATTCCCTGTGTGAAAAATAGCCCAAACCTCAGGTGTCTGATCCTAAAATCCCTGTTTGAGCAAATTGAATCTCAAATTCCTCATTTGAGAAAAAACAAGTGCTGAGAGTCTGAAACTCCCTATTTGAGGGGGAAAAAAAAGTATTAAAACAAAAGGGCCCAACAGTCAGATCCCAAAATTCCAGTTGAACAAAATGAGCTGTCAGACCCTCAAAACTTTCTCTGTGCAAAACCAAGCTGCCAGATCCCAAAATTCCCATTTGAAGAAAAACAAGCAGTCTGACCCCAGAGTCCCTGTTTGAGAAAAAACAAGCCCCTGAACCTCAAATCCCTATTTGAGCAAACCCTAAAACCTTCCAAACCCACAAATCCCTCTCTGAGAAAACCCCAATACCTTCCAAACCCACAAATCCCTCTCTGAGCAAACCCCACAACCTTCCAAACCCACAAATCCCTACCTGAGCAAACCCCAAAACCTTCAAAATCCCTATCTGAGCAAACCCACAAATCCCTTTCTGAGCAAAAAAACCCTTCTAAACCCACAAATCCCTATCTGAGCAAACCCCACAACCTTCCAAACCCACAAATCCCTATTTGAGCAAACCCCAAAACCTTCCAAACCCACAAATCCCTCTCTGAGCAAACCCCAAAACCTTCCAAACCCCTAAATCCCTCTCTGAGCAACCCCAAAACCTTCCAAACCCCTAAATCCCTATCTGAGAAAACCCCAAAACCTTCCAAACCCACAAATCCCTTTTTGAGCAACCCCCAAAACCTTCCAAATCCCTCTCTGAGCAACCCCAAAACCTTCCAAAACCCACAAATCCCTATTTGAGCAAACGCTAAAACCTTCCAAGCCCACAAATCCCTACCTGAGCAAGCCCCAAAACCTCCCAAACCCCTTTCTGAGCAAACCCCAAAACCTTCCAAACCCACAAATCCCTATTTGTGCAGACAAAAGCCGTCAGACCCCCAAATCCCCCTGTGAAAACAGAAAAGAACAAACTCCAAATCCTCATTTTCAGGAAAAACCCAACGCGTCTCACTCCATATCTCCCGCTTTAACTGACCCAAGCCATCACCCCCAAACTCCCCCCGTGAGGAAAATGCAGCCCAAATTCCCAAATTCCCGAAATCCCGGCCGGAGGCGGGCACAAAGAGTTAACGCTGCCGCGGGCGCCGTGGCCAATCCCACCGAGCGAAGGGCAGCGCTTGGCCGCAGCCCAGCAGCAGGTTGCTCTCCYCAGGTATTCTTTTGGACTTTCTTCCCGGGATCCCGAGCAGGGAAAAGGATGAATTTGGCGCTCGGCGGAGGATGGGGAGCCGCAGGATGCACCCCTGGSTTAGCCAGGTAAATCCCGGGGGATGTGGGATCTTTTTTGTGGTGGGATCTTTGCTTTCCTCTCCTTCCCCCTCTGGCTGGGTGTCTTTGTTTGGGGCCGGGCAGGGCAGAGAAGGGTTTGCGGTGGATTCGTGCGGGGCTGAAGCTGGTGGGACGCTTTGAGGGGGATTTTTTGGGGGGACACCGGGCTGTGCTGGGGTCAGAGCGGAGATGGGGGTGCTCAGGGTGGGGAAAGCTGCGATTTTCCCCTCTWTAAACCCCCCCTGGATCCGGCTGGATCCCCCCCAGCACCCAGACCCTGCACCCCGGYGGGTTTTGGGGCATCACTGCGGTTCAGCAGCGCTGATTGCGGCGSTGGGGACAAGGCACCGTCGGGACGAGCCACCATCGGGGGGGATCGCTCCGAGCGTGGTGTCCGGGGAGGAGCGAGCACTTCCCGGGCTGGCTCCGCTCCCGAGGAATTCCTCGGGGCCAGTTCGTGATAAATCCCGGCCGGGCTGGGGGCGTGCGAGGMGGCTGGGAGCTGGTGGCTGTCCCCTCGMTGTCCTTCCMGAGGTTTGGACAAAGTTTTGGGGAKGGCRGRGCCAGGCAGRGCTCGKGGGGGCGGCTCCTTGGAAGCGCTCTGGGGGTGATGGCTCATCCCAAAGGGCGGGATCAGCCTCCCCCACAAAACATCCCAAAGGGCACGGAGGGGGTCTGGTGACAAAGAGGGGGGGTTCTCCTGGCATTTGGGGCCGTGGGGCTGGGCTGGAGCAGGAAATGACATTGGGATCCCTGAGATTTGGGGTGGGGGATGTGCTGGGGAGCCAGGCAAGGGATGGAGCTCCGTGCTGGGACACTTCCAGTGGGGACCAGGAGCTTCCCCAAATCCCCTGTGCCTGGAGGGGGATCTCATCTCCAGCCACCTCATATCCAGCCACCTCATATCCAGCCACCTCATCTCCAGCCTCCTTTCCAAAGGATTTTCAGTGGATTGGTGCAGGGCTGAGCCAGTGGGACTTTTCCAGGTGCTTTTTAGGGATGGGGTGTTACCTGCTGGGCCATGTTTGCACCAGGGGGGTCAGAGCAGAGATGGGATGGAGATGGATYGTTCAGGGTGGGAAAATCTCACCCTGGATCCGCTGGCAGCCCTTTAACAAGGGGAAACTGAGGCACGCAGGGCTGGGATGACCCCTGGGCATCCCAGATCACAGCCAGACCTGAGGCTGCTCCTTCAAACTGCCCATTCCCTGTGCAGAGAGAATCCAGGGAGTTTTCCCTCTGCCAGCAAAGCTGTTCTGGGCAGAGGYTGCCATTGGGACGTCCCTGGGGACAATGGCACAGCTGGCCCTGACTGTCCTGGGGACAGTCCCAAGGGGCACAGACAGAGAGCCCTTTCCATCCCTGGCACTGCTCTGGCAGTAACACAGAGCATGGATGAGCCCTCCCTGATGGACACACGGGATTTGGGATGGCAGTTTGGGCTGAGCTCCAAACCMCCCTGTGCTGCTGCCCCTTGGGATGAGGGGGACAGAGAAGGCAGGGCATGGAAAATCCTTCCCATCTGCCCTCAGGTGCATCCTGGAGGATTCCAGCTCAGATCCAAACCCAGGGCTCTGAGAGCAGATGGGAAAAGGGGGAAAAATCCCTCTGAGGATGAAGACTCTGGCCAGGGGAATGCAATAAAATCCAAGGCAGGGTAATTCCTGCAGGAAAGGACCCCTGGAGCTCTCCAGGCCATCTTGCTGCTGGTGGACCCTGCCTGGTCCACTCAGGGCTTGAAAACCTCCAAGGATGAGACAAAAAAAGCCTCCCTGGGACTGTACAAATGTGCCTTGTCACACCTCCATGGCACCTCCCTGGGGCTTTGCTCACCTTGCTGCAGCCTCCGGAATATTTTTTTATTTCTTCCCTTACTGGAACAGCTCAAGACTGGCATGGCCTGCCAGGCTTTTAATTCCACTCTGCCTCCTTTTTTTTTTGGATCCAGAAAATCCAATGGATTAAAACTGGGARCACCCAGAGATGAGGAGCTGGGGTGGAGGAGCTGGGATGGAGGAGGTGGCCTTGGGACAGGTGGAGCAGCTCGTTCAGGATGAGCAATAGCCACTCCCGGATCGATTCACTGATTATTTCACTGTCAGAAAGAGGTTTCCAGGAAGCTGTGGCGGGGTGTCCATTCCAGGAACACCCTCGGGGAGCTGACAGGGAAGGAGGCACAAGCAGGAGGGCACAGAGCCAAGGCCCGTGTGCTCCACAGTGCAGATYGTGGCCGTGCTTTGCCACCATTCCCACTCCTGCCACGTCCTGGGGGATGGGGCCAGCGTGGCAGTGGACTGTGTCCCTTAAAAACAGCSACCAGCTGAGGGAGGAAAGCTGATAGCGGAGTGGGAGGATTGGCCGGGGAAGGTGGAGCAGGCTGCAGGGCTCGGGCTTTGTCGGGGAGAACAATGGGGCCTTTATTGGGGAAAGGAGGTGGCCAGGCTGGCAGGGACAGTTTGGGACACAGAGAGCTCCTTGGCCAGCTGGGGCACAGGGCACTGGAGGGTGGGGTGGGACAGGTTGGCACACACTGGCCAAATGGGGGGATGGGGAAATGAATGGGAATGGGAATTGGGAAATGGGAATGGGATGGGACAGGTCTGTAACCAAGGAACAGGAATATGGGATGTGGGATATGGGATATGGAGTGGGATAGGTTGGCACACACTGGCCCAAATGGGGGGATGGGGAAATGAATGGGAATGGGAATTGGGAAATGGGAATGGGATGGGACAGGTCTGTAACCAAGGAACAGGAATATGGGATGTGGGATATGGGATATGGGATATAGGGTGGGACAGGTTGGCACACACTGGCCAGCTGTGGGGATGGGGAAATGGGGAATGGGGAATGGGAAATGGAAACTGGAAATGGGATGGGACAGGTTTGTAACCAATGCATCCCTTGGTCAGAAAGYGAAACAAGGAACAGGACTATGGGATGTGGGATATGGGATATGGGATATGGGATATGGGATATGGGATATGGGATATGGGATATGGGATAGGCTGGTACCCAGAATTTCCCTTGACAACAGCTGGAGGAAACTGGGACACAGCAGGTGGGACAAGGGATGAGCCAGTTTGGTACCAAACATCCTCGGGTGGTGCCACTGTGACTCTCCTCGATGCGGGTCTGGATTCATGGCCCCCCTCCCCAATCCTTTGGCAGCAGGAATTGCACTGAGTGCTTTAAGRAAAGAGCTGGTTCTGAGGGCCCTGGGGACCCTCACAGCTGAGAGTGAGGAGCATCCCGTGCTGGGGACATCCTGAACCGAGTGCTGCCACCCACCCCAGACCAGAGGAGCCCTGGGGATGCAGGAATCCATCACCCCGAGGGCTGTCCCTTGGCAGCTCAACAGGAGCYCCCCTGAAGAGCCGCCTGGGTCTTTTCATCTCATCTCCTTTGTTTCAGGCTTATTATGTAAATAGCTGATGCGGCCCCCATAATGAGAAAGTAGTTACAAAAGGCTGTAATTATCTCATTAGCAGGCGGGAAGGAAAAGGAAATGTTTCTAAGCCGGCTCACTTTTATTTCCCACAGCAGCCCCAGGAAGTGCAGCCCCCAAAACCGGGGGTCTGCCTGCCCCTAATCCTGCCACCCCCTCCTGATGCTGCCAGGTTTTCAGGAGAGAAAAGCAAAGTGTGGTTCTCCTGTCTCAGAAATGGGTTTGTACTGGGAGGAGTGATGGCTTTGAACTGGGCCCAGTTATCCAGAGGATGCCTCAGGTCCCTGTGCAGACCCCTCAGTGCTCTGAGGTGCTGGGACAGGTGTGGATGGAAAGTAGGAAGGGGATCACAGGATGATCCCCACATTCCCAAACTGGATGTTCCTGGGCAGTCCAAGTCCAACCCCCCTGCTCCAGCAGGGTGCCCCTAGGGCACGTTGCTCAGGATCGTGTCCAAAAATAAATCCAGCCATAAATCCTTTGCACAGAAGGATGGAAAAAGTGCAGACACACAGCAGCCCCACAGCCCAAGAGGYGTCTGAGGGTGGCTGCAAGAATTTGCCACAATTTGACCCTCCAACCTGCCTTTCCTTTGCTTTTTAGCTCTGAATGGGGAGAGAAAGCTCTGCAGTGCAGGGATAAATGGGAAAAGAGAGGTCTGTGTCCTGGGGAGGGAGCAGGAGTYGTTCTTCTGACTTCATTTGGCTTTTGGTTGTGGAAAAAGCTTGTGGTTGAAAAGCCTGAGATCTGCATGTTTTTGCAGACAGGTTCAAGTGTGTTTGTGCCATGTTCCAGTGGTGGAGGAAAACCTGGCAGCCACCACGCCAGGATGGGGGGAAAGGAGCAGGAGGAGGTGCAGAAAAGAGCCACGAGAGTTACTCGAGGGCTGGGGRAAAAAAATGCCTGTGAGAGACAAGAAAAGCTCATTCTGTTCCCCTCTTCAGACTGAGCAACTTGAGAAGGGTGTGGGAGAGCAGGAGGTGCCCAGAGCCGGGTGGGAGGGGAGCTGTGCTGTCCCTGCCTCTTGAATCAATCCCAGTGGAGGAGCTCTCAGCCAGGATTGGGGTCCAGCACAGCCATGAGGAGGTGACAAAGGGATGGCCTGTGACACACAGGAGGCACAGCAGGAGCTGGGTGGCCTTTTTGGAGTACGTGATGTACAAGAAAAGGTGAGGGAGAGGAAGAGGGATGTGACTGAAACCTGCACCKGAAACTAAGAGGACAAGCCTCTGAACAGAAGAGGTTTAGACTGGATATTAGCGAAAATTTCTTTATGGAAAGGGTGTCCAGTCCTGGCACAACTGCCCAGGGCAGTGGTGGAATCCCATCCCTGGAGGGATTTAAAAGCCATGTGTATGTGGCACCTGGGGACATGGGTCAGTGGTGGCCTTGGCAGTGCTGGGGGAATGGTTGGACCCCAYGGTCTTAGAGGGTTTTTCCAACCTGAATAATTCTGTGTTTCTGGGATTGCACAAGTGCAATTGCCAGTCTTGGATTTCGGTGCCGGTTTTTCCCCAGGGCTTGTTAATGCCTCCCTGGACACAGGTGGGTTTGCTCCCTGCAGGGTCTGTGTCTTCACTGCTCATCCCTTCCTGTCCTCCCCTTCCCACTCCACACATCTCCCTGGACCAAGCTGAAATCAGCACAGCCATTCTTCTCCCAACCCTTTCCAACCTGTTCCACCACCCCGGGACACCTCGACTTTTCCTCCTCCAGCCAAACCAACCCCAGCCGTAAACACGGGGCAGGTGCAGGCCCTGCCCCTACAAAAAACAMCAGAACAGAGCACGGCTCTGTGCTGTCAGTAATTGCTCTCTCATTAAAGCCCACGCAAACAAACCTGACTAATGAAGGTCAGGGGCACACCTGTTAGCACAGTTGGCAAAGGAGGGGGGGAATTTTTGACCTTCAGATGCCTTGGCTGCCCGTGCTGCCAGCGCCACATGCCTGGGTGTGTGTGTGTGTGTGTGTGTGTGTGTGCCAAGGCCCTGCCTTGCTCTGGGGCTCTTTGCTGGAACGATGATTGATCCCCTTCTCCCGTGGCACGCTGCCCGAGGTATGTCTGCCTCCCCAAGGCCTTTGTTAGGAGAGTGTTAACAATTAACCTCCTCGGGCACAATCAGAGCCGGGCCTCCATCATTTAGTCTTAGTTAACCATTCAGCTGCTTATCTCAGATAAGCAATTTTTCTTCTTTTTTTTTTTTTACTGAATGGTTTGGGTAGAGCAAGTGAGAAGGTGCAGTTGTTATTGTACAAGTGACTGTGTTTACAATAACATCTTAGGAGAGTCCTGGAGCTGCAGGCACGGCAGGAAACCTTGCTAAGAGGTGGGCATGTAGAGTTTGCCTACAAAAAAAAGGACATTTCACCCCAGATTTTCTGCAGCAGGCATCAAAATATTGCTGTCTCCGAGGCAAGGCTGCTGCAGGGAAGGCCAAGAGTTGGATGGGATGGGGTGGGGAGGTGGTGCCACGTGGAGCTATGGATTCCCAGTGTCCCTGGTCACAGAAGGTCACCCAGCCATGCTYGAGGGTGACTCTTCTTTCCTTCTAAAGGATGGACTTGGGAATGAAATGCTGGTGAAAGGCAAAGCACTTGGCTTCCCTCAGCCTCCCTGTGCTCCATTCCTTGGGAATCGCCCACTTCCAGTTCATGTTCCCATGGGAGGGAGGCAGTTTTCATGGAATCATGGAATAGTTTGGCTTGGAAGGGACCCTAAAGATCATCCAGCGTGTTTGTTCTACACTCACCAGGAATCATGGAATGGATTGGGAGGAACTTTAAATCCCATCCACTTCCACCCCTGGGGCAGGGACACCTCCCACTGTCCCAGGGTGCTCCAAGCCCCATCCAACCTGGCCTTGGGCACTTCCAGGGATCCAGGGGCAGCCACAGCTTCTCTGGGCACCCTGTGCCAGGGCTCAGCACCCTCACAGGGAAGGATTTCTTCCCAATATCCCATCTAACTCTGCCCTGTCACTTTGAAGCCATTCCCTCTTGTCCTCTTGCCCCAGAGATGATGAGATTTAAGGAGAAGAAATGCCCTKGGGAAGTTTTTAGTCACACATTCCCCCAAACCTGGAAGGAGAAAAAGAGACTCTCCTGCTCTGTGCCAGAGCATGGCAATGTTATTCCTGTGCTCARAATCTGATTTCACAGTTGGGCTGAGGAACAACCAATGTAAAATCTGACTGGGAACTGGAGCTGGCCAGAAGATACAAACCCAAGGGTTGTTGTTCTCAGTAAAAAAAAAAAAATGGCTGTTTTTGGCAAACAAAGCTGTACTGTCAGGGGTCTGTTGGCACTTCTGGAATCTCCTTAATAACATATTTGTAACACTTGTCTGTGTGCTCTGTTTATCAGATCCCGGGTTTGCAGTAAACAKAAGCTAAGAACAAGGGGTTTGTTTATTTTTTTTTTTAGAATATTTCCTTGGATGATTCCCAGTTAAAAGAAAACGCTTGTTGTTGTGTTGGATTTTTTGCTTTTTTTTTTTTTTTTTTTCCTTTTGGAAGGATCAAACTTTCCAGTGACCTCATCCTGCCCTCAGAGAGTCAATGTAAATGTGCAAATGTCACCGTGAAATTTACCCAGTGAGGGAAAAGTAACCTGGGTTTCTCCCTCGCTGGCTGGGGAGCACTGCAAGGAGAAATTCCTTGTCTGGAGCTGAGACCTTCCAGCACGTCCCTCCCGGGGTGCCTGGTGTCCCATAAAAAGAAGTCACAGCCTCTAAAGATTCCCAAAGTCACTGCAAAGCAGGTTATTCCTAAATTAGAAGGACAAAAAGTCTTCCCTTGATTCACAAAATCCAAAGGTGCTGTTGGATTCAGGTGGGTGTTCTCCATCCTTCCTCATCACTCCACAGCCCAGCCAAGTCTCCAGGTGTTCAGCAAGCACCTGGATTAACCTCTGAGCACTGTGCACTGATGAACTGTCAGTGGTGATGTTCTTTGGGAGGTGTCCTTGGGGTGTGGCGGGGTCAGGAGTCTTTGGGTGCTGCTCAGAGCACGTATCCAAACGTCACATGCCAGGTACGTGGCCAGACCCTGCCACTCCTTGCTGCTGGCAGAGGTTTCATCACCTGTGACCAATAAACACTCGTGTTTTGGTTGTGGTGGATCCCCACACGTGCTCGTGTGATCCTCCTTCACTGCCYGGCCTTTGGACTTGCACCAGGGAATGACATGAGATCATCAGCTGGGGACAGAGGGTGCAGCCCTGCAGGGTGACCTCAGCACAAAGTGTTCCCTTYGTGCTCATTGATCATCAAATCCCAGAATGGGTTGGGTTGGAAGGGACCTTAAATCCCAGCTCAGCAGCTCAGTGTCCTCTCCCTGTGGCACAGCACAGGCTGTACTCTGGACTGGGCAGGGTGCTGGCAAAGGCAGAAGAGAAGCCTCCAGAAATGCAGTTTAATAAAAGCAAAGTTGAGCAGCACAGACCCCGCTTTAACCTTTTTAATTCTTTTTTCCATTCCATTATTAGTGCAAATAGCAAGGCCCTGYGAGACACCACATGGGAGCTGAGCTCCAGACCTCAGCCTGCTCTCCAGGGAAATAAACCCAGTTCTGCTTCACTCAGGGAGGGCTGAATGAACATCCCTGCCCCAAGGAGAGGGAAAACCCCACTGAAATGGGGATTTTCTCCATCTCCCCTTCCTGCTGGTCCTGCCTGACCTCTGCCATCCCTTTCTCCAAAGGGCATCACTGTTTTTATCCCATCCACAGGGAAGCCTGCACCTTCTGCTGCCCTTAAGTCCTGCTTTAGTCCCCACAGTTGCCAGGATGGTTTATCCTGGAAAACCTGGAACTGAGAGTGCCTGAGACAAAAGAAAAGCATCTATTCTGGCCCATGGGGGCTGAGTCAGTGAACTCAGTAGGGCCAGGTGGACAATGGTCAGCTGAGTGGCCACAGCTGTCCAYGGACCACTGACCATGCCCCTGCTCCTCCAGGTTTGGTTCAGTCACTCAAAATTTACAATGCACCTTCTCCCTTCCTTCAGGTAATGAGATCCTTGGCTTGTACAGGTTCAAATTCTCCATTATTCAATGAGGCAACAACAAAAAAAAGTGGTTATGGGTCTTTTATTTTCTTAAATCGGATTTTTCACCTTTGTGTAAAAGCTGATGAAGAGCATCTAGACATGTGAGAATTGGTCCCAAGGATAATTGGGCCCAGGACAACCCTAATGAAAGACAACTTTTGAAACCACTACTTGCAGGTTATCCATGTCCCATGGCCTRGTTTTGGCCAACCCAAGGCACAGCCTAAGTAAGAATCAAATGGAGAAGGGGAATAAAGATTTAAAAGAAAATTTAGGATGACACCTGCACAAAAGCATCTTTTTAAAAGGTCAAGTTCAGGCAAGCAACAATCCCAAGAAAGACATGGGAATTGTGTTGCTTAAACCCTGTGGTGTCATCCCTAAGTGTAAGCCAGCACCAGGGATGGAGACCTTGCATGCCCATGGGAACACAAATGTGTTCAAACCTGGGAGAAGTGACAGAAATAATTCAAGCTTGGACACAGCAAATGGCTGTAGAGCTGTGCCCAGTAAAATCCATGCAACTCACTCCCCTGGGAACCACAACCCTTGGACTGAGATTAGGAGCTCTTTTTGACAACAGTGGGTGGGATTTGGGAAATGCCKCTCCTCCAAGGGATCTGGGGGGCCCCAGAAGAGGAGAACCCCATCACAGGGGACACGATTTCCATCTTCAAAGAGCACAACAGACACAAGGCACCCCTTTAACCACCCCTTCTCCCTCCTTGTCCCCAGTGCCCCTGAGCTGCGCCTCCGCCTCACGCCCACGCTGCCATGGCCACGCTAGAGACGCTGCCCGTCCTCAGTGACCCGGCCTACCCCAGCCCGCAGAGCTTCCACGGCCTCGCCCCCCGCTACTCCCAGACCATCCCCAAGGGCGCCATGGGGAGCGTGGGCAGCGGCGTGGCCAACGACCAGGAGTTCGCCATGAAGAGCGTGGGCACGCGGACGCAGGGCGGCGGCGGCGGCCGGCAGGCGGAGGGGCCCCGCAACGGCTACTCCGGGCGGGACGTGCCCAGCCGCTACTCGGGCGAGGAGAAGACCTACAAGACRGAGAAGGTCTCCAACTCCCTCTACATCAACGGCGAGCTGCGCAAGAGCGAGAAGGTGAAGGTGGACATCTGCGGCAACGTCACCGCCAACAACGAGAAGAACCTGCCGCCGCCYCCCCAGTACCGAGAGCCCGGCAACCCACCAAAGATTCTGCCCATCTCCGGCAAGCTGGAGCAGGTGAGAGCCTCCTGCAGCGGCTGGGGGGGCTCCTCTGGGAACACAGACTCGGGCAACGGTGCAGTCTTGATGGTCTTGTTTTTATTTTGTATGTTTTTATGTAGAGATGGTGTAATTATGACTTTCACGGGGGGTTGTTAGTTCGTGAGGAACCCAAGAGCATGACCACAAGTGTTCCATAGTATATTTAAGTCACTGGCTATTCCATCTTCCCTGAGACGTTGTGCCTGCCTCCCTGAAGGATGAGGAGCGAGCTGGAGTTGGCTCCTCTTGCAGTAGTTCCAGCATTTGAGATCCACTCTTGTATTGTRTGTTTTGTGCCTTTTATAGGCAGTTTCCAACCACCCACTGCCACCTAAAGCTGTTKCTTGAACGAGCATCTGCTCACAATCCCAGTGCCCCTTGTGAGGGACAAGGCTTGGGAACTATCCCTGTAAATGTGATCTCCCTGCCCAGCCCTCATGGCTCGTATTGGCTTCAGGGAGCAAAATCTCCCAGGCCTGGAGGAACAGAGCCCCAGAGCCAGCAGTGTTTTATGTAGCCTGCTGCTCTGCTCCAGTGACTTCCATAATTTGTGTCCAGTATTATTTCTGCAGCATTTGGCGGCCTTTTCCTCCTGGGCTGTTAATCCAACAGCCCCTGCAGTCCATCTCAGTCTCCAACCTCCAGCCTGTTCAGTGGGGCTTATTCTGTTCCTCCTAAAAGGCATTTTCAAATTAACTTTGTTTCCTCCAGTTTAACTTTCACCTAAAATCCAACCTGCAGTAAGGGAGACGCAATCCCATTTTGAGGAAAACTTTGTTTCTAACAATTCGTTGATGGGGTGAGGAACTGCAAGGCTTTAAAATCCTTCCTAAATCCCTTACAGCTGTGGTTCATTGTCCCCCAGCATTGCTTATGCCACAGAAAACACAAATTTCAAATGAAGAGCAGTTCCAGCATGTTCCTTGCCTGGTGTCACTGCTGTCACAGCTTCTACCTGCTCCTGTCCGAGGACAAGCAGGACATGAGGCCCCCACAGGCACAGGTCACTGCAGGCAGGAGGGAGATGTGATGTTCCTGAGGCAAAAGGGCTGCTAATCCAAGGGTTTCATTCAGCTTTCAGCAAAAGGGCAATGCAACCTCAAGGCTAGAAATATAATCAGCAAAAATTAGAGTTATTTTGGTCAGGTCTGGTAAGCAAGGGGCAACCCTCCTTAGTGAAAAGCACTAAGAGAACCCAAGGAGTATTCTAGGGAAAAATCACATGGGTTTGGGGTGAGTCCAGATAGTTTCCTTTCAGCTGGGGGAAGAAAAGGCAAAGTGTTGCCCTCTGAGTGACCACAGGTCCCTCATGTGCGACCCCAAACGGTGCAGGGTGTAACAGGGTGGGATAAGGAGCTGCACCAGCCCCACCCCGTGCCGACGCGTCTCTTTTGTGTGTTGTCACCGAGCCTCCTGCCGTGTTTGATGCCTGGTCCTTTTTCCTTTTTGCAGAGCAATGAGCCCTTAGTTAGACCCTCAGCCTTTAAACCAGTAGTTCCTAAAAACTTCCATTCCATGCAGAACCTCTGCCCGCCGCAGAGCAACGGGATGGCAGAGAACAGGAAGAGCTTGAACCATGCCAACAGCAATAGCCCGTCCGCGCCCAAGGGCGGGCTCGACAAGGGCAGCCTTAACAGGACTACAAACCAGGGCGGGGGGCTCTCGGATTCGGGCCGCAACTCGCTGACGAGCCTGCCCACCTACGGCACGGGCTACAGCCAGCACGTGGGCCCCATGAGCGCCTCCACCAGCCACATCAACCGCATCGGGACCACCTACGTGGAGAAGAACATCGTGGGATACAACGGGATATCTACCTCAGACAGCGGGCGGTCCTCCAGCAAGAGCACCTCGTCCTTCAACAGGCTGAACCATCTCAACGAAACGATGCCTTTCCACTCGCCCTCCACCGACGACATCATCCAGGACCTGGAGGACAGGCTGTGGGAGAAGGAGCAGGAGGTGCTCCAGATGCGCAGGAATCTGGACAAGAGCGAGGCGGCCATCTTCCAGGTGTTCGAGGAGAAGCAGAAGATCTGGGAGAGGGAGATGGAGGACCTGAGGCAGAACTACGCCAACAAGCTGCAGCAGGTCTCCAAAAAGGCGCAGCGGGCTCAGCAGGCTCTGCAGCTCCAAATCTTCAAGCTCCAGCAGGAGAAAAAAAAACTCCAGGACGACATGGGACAACTCCTCCAGCAACGAGAGGAGCTGGAGAAGAAATTTGTGGCTTTCAAGAAGGAGCAGGCTGAGTTTCTCCCGAAGATTGAAGAGACCAAGTGGGAGGTAAGAGCATTGTTGTAACAGGCCGCGAATGATGTTTCCATTGTGGGATACATGCCCCAAGTGGAGCCCACAGGTAACAGCCATGTGTTGGTGACCTCCAGGTAACAGGTGACAYTTGTCACCTCACTTGTCTGTTGATTTACCTGAGTCCCAGGCCTGTTGATTTCAATTAAGCTAAAAATTAAGCTAAAATAAGCACAACTTTTTGTGCACGCCCTCCTGTGCTGGTTAATAATTTGACCTCACAGTCTGGTCACTCCAAGTCGTGACATTCAAATCCAGTTTCAGGGAACACAGGTCCTTCCACACAGGTACTTGTGCCTGCCAAAAAAGGGCTTAAGTCTATTTTAATTAAATTCTTTTACCATTTGCATTTGGGCAAACCTTGAAACCGCTTTTCAGGTATTTGATTTTTTTTTTTAATTGAAGATATAAAACAACTGAGCTAAGAATAACATTGATAGCCACGTCTACCTCATGCTTTCCGTTGTAATATGTTTTCAGTGGTTAATAAGTTTGCCTCTCTTAAAAGGCTGAAAGACAAATTCCTCTTTCTAGTTCTCCTGTTGAGTCCTACATAACTTTTTCCTCCTGTTCCTATTTTTAGAACATTTTATCAAGGTCTGTTTGTATAGCCAGTGCTAACATACCTTTTTTTCAGCTTGATCRTGTGAAGAATTTTAATCCTTCCATGCACAGGCTAGAAACTTTAAATTTATTAAGGGTGCAGAGGCAAAACACAGCTCTAGAATCAAGCAGACCTTATTCTGCTAATCCTGATGGAAATTCAATGAAGCTGGGATTAATCAGCCTCTGAAATGTGGCATTTACAGATGTTCAGCAGAAGGTTTGGGATTGTGGGTGGGAGAGTAAGAATGAAGGCAGGAGCGAAGCATCGCTGGTGGGGACTGCAGCACTGGGCYTGGCTGTTTGGGCAATTCCGGCTGGAAACAGCATCAAGTCCCTGAGAGCCAGGAAAAAAACACAGAGGTGTTTTTTAGGGACAACCTCTAGGTTTGTGGCATGGTGAGGGCAGGGTCCTTGAGCAGGGTCGTTTCACGGGCAGTGCAGGGGACAATCATCTCCTYGCTGCCATCCACCAGCCTCACGAGTGCTCTCCCCCCAGGTGTGCCAGAAGGCGGGTGAGATCTCCCTGCTCAAGCAGCAGCTGAAGGACTCCCAAGCCGACGTCTCCCAGAAGCTCAATGAGATCGTGGGACTGCGGTCGCAGCTCAAGGAAGGTAAGAACTTCCTACGGGAGAAAGAGGAGCAGATCCTCACCCTGAAGGACTCCTACAGCTCCAAGAGCGTCAACCTGGAGATCTGCGAGGGCGAGCTGCAGAGGAAGATGAGCGAGGTCCAGGTGCTGAGGGAAAAACTGAACCACTGTGAGCTGGAGGTCTCCGGCCTGAAGCGGACACTTGCCAGCATGGGACCCGCGGGGTCTTTTGGCGGGGACCTCGGGGACAAGCTGCGGGACCCGCTGGCCTGCGAGAGCGACGAGGCCAAGATGCAGCGGCAGAGCGAGGACAGCGTGAACACCCTGMGGAGGGAGGTGGAGCGGCTGCAGACGGAGCTGAAGCTGGAGCGGCAGCAGCGGGAGCAGCAGGTGATGGACTTCGAGGAGGAGCGGCGCACRTGGCAGGAGGAGAAGGAGAAAGTCATCAAGTACCAGAAGCAGCTGCAGCTGAACTACGTGGAGATGTACCAGAAGAACCAGCTCCTGGAGCACAAGGTCAACGAGATGAACACCAAGGCCACCAGCCCCCCGCACACCGAGGAGAAGAAGACGTGGACTCCCTCCAGACTCGAGCGAATAGAGTCCACCGAGATCTGAGGAGGGGCCGAGGCGGCACCGCGGGATTTTTTATGGCTGTGCATGTACTACCTACTCAAGCCAGTGATCTTCCGAAGGATAACRCGCTCCCGTCGGAGCGGCGTGAGCRCGCTCCCACCAGGCTCCATCACCCTTACTCTCCACTTCTGTGCTCTGTAGGTAAAACGACTGTGGATGTGCGTTGGTTTTCTATCGATAATGCGACATCTCGTCTGGGTTTTTTTTCCTAGTACAGCTGGTGAGGGTCARTTGGCTCTCTTTTGGAATCTGCCCT
Organism: Alauda arvensis; assembly: GCA_902810485.1. NCBI lineage: Eukaryota > Metazoa > Chordata > Aves > Passeriformes > Alaudidae > Alauda > Alauda arvensis. Next base: position 38,975 of record CADDXX010001152.1, on the reverse strand, counting down.
GACTGTTACTTCACTAGAGGCTGCCACCCCCTCTCCTACAGCTCACCCTYCTTCGGTTGGTTGTTTTGGAGAGTTGTATTCGGTTCCTTTGGTTTTCCGAGCATTTACGTGCAGCGAAACAGTTCAAAGCGGCAGGTTTGTTGGTTTTTTTGGGTTGTTTTATTTTTTCCAGGATGTTTTTAGCCACATTGGCTAATGGAGCAAAGCTCTCGGGATCATGAGCAAACTCAAGCGTTCTGCATCAAGTATCCTGTCTAGACGGTGGTCTTAGTGAAGTCAGTGCGAGCTTGGCCACTGATTTCAGTGAAACCAGACATATCTCTACCAGACAACTCCCTCTTGCCCTGGTTGCAAGAGGTTAGGACATCCTCGAGGAGCAGGATGAGCCTGTCCTGGTAACAGAAGCCAACAAGGAATGATGTCCCAGCAGGAGCCTCTCTGGAGGCTCAGCAGAGCTTAACATATGCTGCGTTTTCATTTCCTTGTGGTTTCCTCCTGCAGTTCCACTCCTCTCCCAGGTTGCGACCAACCCTGGGAGCAGAAATACCCTCTTCACCTCTGCCTTGGTCCCCTTACACTTACTCTATACCCAAGCTGGCTACAGCAAGAAAAAAGCTTGGAAATCCGAGCTAGTTTCCCTTCCCAACAGCCCTCTTACTTCCCAAAGTCAATGGGATCGAGGTTTGGGGAAGCCTCCAAACYCATGGGATGTTTATGCAAACTGAAGCTTTAGCAATCTGCCCCAAAAGTGGGCAGTTGTGCCACCCTGTCCCCAAACGAGTGACACCTTGGTGCACTCTCTTGGTCCAGGGTTCTGCTTAAAAACAGCACTCGAGCCTCACTCAGGTGTTGCAGGGGTGGGGGGCACAGCAGCATCACAGCTGGATTGCRACGCTCAGCCTTCAGTACTGCCATTCCAAACAGCACCCACAGCCATCCCACGGGGCATCCCACACCCCAGGGATGCAGATAATAACAGGCCTAGCTCAAGAAAATACTCAGCTACTAACTCTGAGCATGAAAGAAGAGGGGGAAATGCTCAAGATCACGCAAGTGCTTATGCCCTGGCAGAACAGTAAACCAAATCCTACGTGCACAGTCACCGAGGCAGCAAAACCTGGCATTCTGCTTGAAAACGTGGGCAAATGAGCTCAGTTCTTCCTGTCATGGACAATTTTTTTACCACAAGTAACAATAAAGAGAAGAAAAATGCTGTGGAGTTTGCRCTGGCCAAAGGATCGATAGGAGTGGGGATTTTGGCTCTTTGTCCCGGGGAGCAGCTAGAAAAGTTAGAATTAGCACTGGGATGTATTGAAATGTCCGTGAGGTGACTCCAGGGCAAGTTTGGCCAGATTACATTTCATGTGCTTACCAATGAAGAACCTCGAAGCATTGAGGGGCTGAAGACCTTCCAAAAAAAAGCCCTGAAGTTGCCCGTTTTCCATGTTCTGTCTCTCCAAAGCTCTCCTGTTCGTGACCAGGTCTGACCTTCAGTTTGAGAACAAAKAATTGCTGTGATGAGCTCTGGACTGAGCAGAGTGGAGACTGCAGTGAGTCCCGCCAGCCCAAGTCATCGGCCAGTGCTGCTGGCCAGGAGCTGGTGGTGGCTGCCAGAGATCCCTGGAGCCATTGAAAACGGAAAAGTGCAACAAGACCAGGGCATTTCAAGATCCCAGTTGACAGTTCCTGTCTTTTCCCACCACTTCTGCCCGTGTCTTTGGAGCTGGAGMAAGACAACTCATGGAAAACACTGGGGCAGCTCAGGCTAAGCCCCTTTCCCTGGACCAGCCATAAAAGGGGGATCAGGTCAACTCTGCCTCCTGATGGGTGTGGGGAAGAGTCCTACTGCAAATCCTGAAGATGCCCCAGCATTCCTGGACGCCAGCCCGTGCACCCCAGCAAGGAAAGAGTGCAGCTGCCCTGCCAGAGCCACCCAGCTGCAGACTTTGCCACGCCCAGGGAGACACCCACATCTACCTGACCAGGCAAATCCTAGAGCTTCCTCCATGCCGTACTCCAGGTGTTCCAGAGTCAAACATCCCACAGTGCCAGGGTTGGAGATCTGGGGTCTTGCACCAGCTCAGCTTTCTTTTCACATCAGASGAGCCCACACTGTCCTCCCTGCCAAAGCAGGTGTATGGTGTCTGTTCTTGTGAAGATTGTTCACCTCAGAGGAAAGACCCACTCCCTCCACCTTCTTCACTGCATCACATCCATCCAGAGTTTCGATCCAGATCTGAGAGACCTTGACTGTGGACATTCCCTGGATGACAGAGCCTTGCAGACACCCATTAAGGCACTCTGCTGCTGGTTTTCCCTGTCTCAGGATCCTCCCACCCAGGATCCCCCATGCATCCAGCTGTCCTGCAGAAACCACCCCACCTGTGCTATGGAAAATACAGATGGTTTGGGGAGCCAAACTGCCATAAAAGGATTCCTGTGCTTCAGGATTCCTCCCCACAGCTGGATGTGCTGCTCCCCATGAAGTCCTCTCCCCTKTGCCAGCCCTTTGCTCAGCAGAGCTAATGATGGTGGGACACCTGGATTCCGGTTGTTTGTGCCCAGGTGGGAGCTCACCTGGCTCCTTCCAGATCTTTACACTTTCACAAGYTGATGAAATCTCTCATCAAAAGCTTCATTGAGGCTCTGGGGCCTTAGCCCTGGATTAGGACAGCCAAGGGGTGCCAGGCTGGTGTTTGGGTGGCATATCCTGGGAATGGCCAAGGAGGCTGGCAGTGTGTCTCTTGGAGGCTCAGGCAGGGCTGATGAATCGTTCCTGTCCCATGGAACTCCACCCAGAGGTTGGGTTTGACCATCCCCCAGCTGTCTCCTCCACCTTGGAGCTAGTGGAATTCAGCAGGACATCCTGGCTCATGTGTCATCCTCCAAGCCCTGCCCCCCAAATCCTCTCTAACTTGCCACTGGCCACCACCACAAGCTGTAGCCATGAGAGTCTCCACTCAGTCGCCCACACATGGGGTCCACAGGCATTAGAGATGCTCTGCGATACCCAACACATACAGCTGGACATGATCCAAGATTTTTGGGAGTGCCAGGCCAGCGGTGGCAGTCCTGGAGCAGCTCTGGTGTCACATGGACCCCCATGYACAGAGCCCAGCCATGCTCCAGGCACACCCACATGGCAAACAGAGGACACTGCTCAGCTCCAGTGGCTCCCATCCATGAGGATGGGGGCTAAGCAGGCTATCCTGGTGCCAGGGAAGGTCTTACTCTGCCATGAGCGGGGCTGCTTTGCTCCACCACCATTCCAAGGCTGGCTGCTTCTGCTATCCCAGCAACCCAGCTGGGCTGATTCCAACACTCCCCTCCCACCCCTAGGGTGAACACCACAACCAGGGCACGTTGTTGTGCCTCACAAGAGCCCCACTTAGCTCCTGCCACTGTCTGCTGGCAGCTGGTGGCTCCAGTCCTGCTTTCACTGGTGGTGGTCACTCACCTCCGGGTTTCCATGCTCCAGAGAGGAATGGAATTGCTGCTCTTATGCTGTTGTACAGAGAGAAGTRTACTTGGATGTAAACAAGAGCCCAGCTCTGTGTGTTGATGATTAAATGGAGACAAGAAGGCTCTGTGGCTTCTCTGTTGGCGAGCGGGSCCGAGCGCTGAGCGCTGCACGGGGGGTGCTCAGCACCCCGACCTGTGCCTGGCTGCAGTGGGAATCTGGGCTTCAGCACCTCCCAGGAGAGCAATCCACTCGGGATTAGCCCAGCCTGGTGTCACTCTGTCCTGCTCTGATGCTTGCTGTCACCCTGAGCCAGGTTTGCTATTGCCCCCCGGGTAAGGGTGAAGTCCCCTCTTKCCTGTCTGGTGTCACACCCAGACTCCACGCAGACAGTGGCTCCCAGAGGTGTCCCCCCTGAGCTCTGCCCATGGAAAGGACCATCCTGCTCCCCTCCTGCCCCTTGCAGTGGCACTTTATAGCGAGCTCAAGGCAGCGAGCTCAAGAGCAACATGACCAAAGATCTCAGGAGAGCGTTGGGCTGCATGCTTGGAGCTGTGTCCCGGCTTTCCTGCAGAGAGATGAGGCTGGTGTGGGCTGGAAAAGGGGAATGAGAGCTGGCAGGGGACATGAGTTCCCTGTGTCCCACCTGGGAATGTYTGCAGGTCCATAAGGGCCTTTCCTGTGCGAGACAGGACAGGACAGAAAGGAGTTTCTGGGTGAGCTGATGGTCCCCAGTTGGTGACACCAGTATCCTCCACAGCCATACCAATCAGCTCCACACATTTCTTGTGGAGAATATGGACAGGGGCTGTCCCTGGGAGTTGAGATGGATGCCATTCCCTTTCTTCTTGAGGAGAAGAGAGGATGCACACGAGGCCATGCATCCTCTTGTCTTCAGGCAACTTCATGCCTCTCATCTTCAGAGCAATAGGTCTCCTCCAGGTTAGTAGCAGACACCACTACAGGGTCCAGTCAAATGTTCTGGCTCAGTGGGAATTGTCCAGGAAAATGAGCATCCTGAGAGCTGGTGGTCCTGCTGGCTGCCCCCTTGGTGTCCTCTCCACAGCTCACCCCAGGGCATCCTCAGCACCTTCCTTACCAAGGAACCAAATTCCAAGGTGAAGGCACCGTGTTCTTCGCTTCTCCTGCTTGGGGTGCTGAAGGCATCTCCGCCCACCTTTGCTCCGTGAAGGCTCCTGGGCCTGGCAGGAGGSCAGTGGGAGATGTGTGCTCCTGCAGGTGGGTGTTCAGGTGGGTCTGGGCCTTGGGCAGATGCCTCTCACTGTGCCTCTGCTCCCCAGCCATTCTCAGCCTTCTCCACTCCATCCCTGGGATGGGAGAGAGCCCAGATCACTGTTAATTTAACCCAAACCTTCAGTTTAAGCCTTGAAAACCCTTTATATAAGTTACTGCTCACCAAGAGCCCTTGCTAAACATCTGTTCATGTGTTTCCTGTGCCCCGCTGCTCCTCTGCTCCAGCTCTCCAGGCTCTCCTGCCTCCTTTTAGATCATCCCCATCCCACTGGAGCAGTCAGTGCCTCTCCCAGGTACATCTCAACAAGCTGGAGCTGCAGTCCCCACTGAGAATGGGTTATCCCAACCCTGCTCTCAGGAACTTTCCAGAACACTGATCTACTCTCTGACACTCCCATGGCAGCTCCATCAGCCCTGCTTTGCCTCCAAGGACAACCTGGCTTCCTGCTGAAGGACATTCCCATGGCCTGCAATCCTGTGGGATCATTGCACAGGGATTCACACCATCACCACCCAGCTCTGGAGCTCCCTGGTTCTTTCACCCTCTGGAAAAAACAGGAGTCTGAGGGGTCTGTGAGGTCCTTAGGGGCACGCAGGACCCTGCAGTGCATCAGGGGGTTGGGATCACATCCAGCTGTTTGCAGATGTTGGCTTCCCAATAGGATGTTCCATGCTGGCAGTGCAACTGCCATCAGCACCGAGCTCCCATGTTTTCAGGACACTCCATCTCCCTGGTTCTCCCTGTGACAGGGATTGTGTCAGGTCTGGAGCCTGGGACCAGGCTGTGTCTCCACAGCTCCTTCACAAATCCGTTTTCTCCAGCAGGAAGTCTCTGCTTTCTGTCCTAAAGCAATAGGTCTTTCCAGGGAGATTTAAAAGGGACTCTTCCCAACTCTGACACCTRCAGGCGAGCCAACATTCCCGTGAATACCTTCATAGCTCCAGCCCTGGCCTCAACTCCTTTGGAAAKGGATGCAAGGCCCAGACTGGCTCTAAATAAACCACAGTGGTCTGAGCTTGGTGGCCCCGTTTATCCAGAGAGCCCAAAGCTTCCCACATCCAGCCTGGACACCCAGGAGGCGTCACCCATCCCCTCCTGGTGCCCATCCCACGGCTGCCACTGGGTCCCTGCAGYGGGAGCCACTGGGGTGTCTGAGCTCACGGAGTCAACTTCAGTGACAACCAGTGGGACAAACTGTGRCTCTGCCACTGCTGAGAGCCAGGCTCAGAGGAGAAGGCCCCCTTCACCCCTTYCCCGTGGCCCAAAGGAGCAGAAGGCGTGCGGGCAGAGCTCCGGCAGCGGCGCAGGAGCGTCCCAGCACCAGCCAATGCTGCACACCTGGCTGATGTGTCTATGCAGTCCCTTCYCAGGCTCTGTGTGCCCGCAGAGCCCAGCCCGGGGCCGGGGCTCCTCCAAGGTGTCTTCGTTTGCACTCTCCAGGACCTGGTAATCGCTGTGAGCCCAGAGGAGCCAGCGCTGGCCTTGGCCTCGCTCTGGGCAGGGTTCTCCTCGCCCCAAACCGATGCACGTCGCCGTGTCATCCCTTCTCCAGCAGATCCATGGSTGTCCCCCCCAAATCCAGCTCCCCACGGGGAGGAGGGAGGGCGGGGCGAGGCTGCTGTCCGACTTCACCAGCAATAACAGGAGCTCTGCTGGCACCGCGCCGTGCCCCTCGGCAGGACCTCCTGTGTGAGACCCCTCGTCCCTTTCTGCACCTCCCCGAGTGTAAATTCAGCCCCAGCCTCGTGCTTTTTTCCCTCTCGTTTCCTGACGCCTCGGTGTCTCTCTCTTCCTCTCTCTCTCTCTCTCTTCTGACTGTGAATTCAAACCAGAAGTGTTCTGAACTCGACTCTGTTACTGTTTCTGTTTCTGCGTCGACTGTTGCTGGTTCTCCGAACTGCATTTCAAC
>CADDXX010001152.1:8817-32039 GCA_902810485.1 Alauda arvensis | reverse complement strand
AAAAGAGGTAACATGCAGCATTCTGGGATTTTTGTACAGCCAAGGTGTATCTGTTTCAGAGGTTCTTGTTAAAACTCCACCACACTTTCCCAATTCCCTGCTGGTCTGTCGTCTGTTCCCATTGGGTTATCCAGATGTGAAGAGCTACTGCCTTTGCCATTTTCTACGGTGAATATATAAATATATCTGTACAGAGGTATGTATATATATAAATAGACATGCAGATCTATATGTATACGTATCTCCAGCTCTCCTCTCCTGACCTGACTGTGAAGGATTTTTATTGGGCAAAATAAAATGGAGAAAGGCCCCGTTTTAAAAACAGGACTGCGTGGTTTCTTTGGTTGTGCACAGGTGGGAAAAGGGGGGGAGAACCATTTTGGGGATGGATCCACAGCTGGGCTGGGGAACTGGGGGGGAAAGCTTCACCCTGGGTGTACCAGCACGCTCCAATCCAGCTGCAGTGGAGGCAAGGCAATTCCCCTTCCCTTCAGTGCCAAGCCCTCGCTTGGAAAAGCCACATCCCGCACTGGAGCATCTCTGGGGGTTCCCTGATTTCCCCAGCGCGAGCCCTTCATGTGGTTGAAGGAGTGGAAAACATTCAAAATGCCTCAGATTTGCGCTGGATCCCAGATCTTTGGGGTGAGGATGTGGATGCAGCCCCCATGCCGAGGCCCATTCACCTTCCCTCATAACCACCACGTCCAAAACTTCCTGCAGGTTTTTACTCAAACGAACCCCACCCAACTCTTGTCAGCGTCACTAAAAGCAACAGATAAACGTTGTTTTTCTTTAAAAACCCAGCAATTCCAGCACTTTTCCCGACGGCAGCTTTATTGGCGAGGTCTCCTGCCCTCTGGTGACAAAGCTGGTGCCTCCCAGGGCACAGTGAGTCAGGGATTCCCCGAGTTCCCTCAGGTTTAAAACCCCCGTGGCTCCCCTCCAAACCCCTGTGGCCTCCTGAAAATGGGATTTCCTCACCTGCCAAGGGATAACAGCCCGATCTGAAGGAAGAGGTGGACAGGAAGCAAACCTCGGGAAGGGATACATACAAGTGCTAAGTAAAGCAATATTTAAATAGTTTGCCAGTGCTGAAAGGCTGCAGCGGACAGGACAAAGATTTCCGTGAACAATAGAGCTGTGATTAGTGGAAATACTCCAAATCTGTGTGGCCACAGCCCTGATCAATGGGCTGTGGGTGGCCGTGCTGGAGCAGGGGCTCAGGCCAGACCTCCAGAGTCACCTGAGTCCCCCCGTTCTCTGGGGACAGCTGCAGTGACAGGTGTCAGCTCAGACACGAGCCTCCCACACACCCCACTCACGGCCCCAGCCCACACCAGCGAGGTGTGGGAGACAGAAAGGACATCCCTATGCACGAACCCAGCGGGATTCTGCAGCCAAGGAAGGAGTCCCGTCCCCACACACTCCCAGAGCCACGGAACGTGCTTTGGCTTGGGAGGGACCTCAAAGACCATCGAGTCCAACCCCCTGCCATGGGCAGGGACACCTCCCTCTACCCCAGGGTGCTCCAAGCTCTGTCCAACCTGTCCTTGGACACCTGCAGGGATCCAGGGGCAGCCGCAGCTCCTCCGGCGGCTCCCGGGGCTCGGGCGCCTCAGGGCCCCCCTCAGGGCCGCCATGGCGGCGCCCACGTGACTCCCAGCTGTCACGTGAATTCGCGTCACGTGGCCTGGTGGGGCGCGCGCCGCGCGCCGCTGGCGCCACCCGCCGGCCACGCGCGCGCGCGCGCGCGTGCCAGGAACCAGAAGTGGCGTCACCGGCGCGCGACCGGAAGCGGCGGGAGGAGGAGGCGAAGGGGGCAGGAGGAGGAGGCGGCGGCGGCGCCGGAGCGGCCCCGGTGAGTCCCGGCCCTTTCCCGTGCCCGTTCCCTTCCCCTTCTCATCCCCGTTCCCCTTCCTCTCCCCTTGTCCCCGTCCTCTGTCCCCTGGCCGAGCCGCCCCCTGAGCCGGCGGGGCCGCCCTCGCCCTGCCCTGCGCTGCATTGCCCCACATACATACAGGGATATCTGTGGATATGTACGCGTGTGTGTGCATATTTATATCGGTGTGTTATGTGTCTGTAGGTGCAGCCATAGCGGTCRGCAGCGGGACTGGGGCTTCCAGCGCTGCCCCCGCTGCTGCCCTGGAGCCCCGGGAGAAGGGAATGGCACGGAAATGCTCCAAGGGCTGGAGCCCCTCTGCTCTGGAGCCAGGCTGGGAGAGCTGGGGGTGCTCACCTGGAGAAAGGAAGGCTCCAGGGAGAGCTCAGAGCCCCTTGCAGGGCCTAAAGGGGCTCCAGGAGAGCTGGAGAGGGACTGGGGACAAGGGATGGAGGGACAGGACACAGGGAATGGCTCCCACTGCCAGAGGGCAGGGATGGATGGGATATTGGGAAGAAATCCTTCCCTGTGAAGGTGCTGAGCCCTGGCACGGGGTGCCCAGAGAAGCTGTGGCTGCCCCTGGATCCCTGGCAGTGTCCAAGGCCAGGCTGGACTGGGCTTGGAGCAGCCTGGGACGGTGGGAGGTGTCCCTGCCCATGGCAGGGGGGTGGAATGAGATGAACTTTAAATCCCTTCCCACCCAAACCATTCTGTGATCTCAGAAAAGAAGGAAAAAGCACAAACAAACGAAAAACTGACAATTTTGCACCCTGACATCGTAACCTATTGGGGGAATAAAATCCCTTTTCTGCTGCTCTCCTCTCCAGCCCAGGCACAGGAGTTCACTTCAGGCTGTTGGCCAAAAGGAGCTGTTTTATCCCCAGCATTTCATACCCTGCTCATTCCCCACACATCCCCAGGAGATTCCCTCTGCCCTTTGCCTGTCAGTGGAAGCACAGGGGGAGGGGTTTTGGGGTTTCCAGAAGCCCCTCTGAGTGCTCCAGAGGGAGCAAAAGCCCTGAAAACATTTTGGGATGCACCAACATCCCCCTGCACAGGGCTGAGCCCCTGGGGTGGGTGGCATCCCTCTAGGAACGTTCTTACCTGTGACACTCAGAGGCATTTCCATGCCTGAGCAGCTCCTCAAAGGGCATTCCCAGCCTGCAGGGCRCAGCTCCAAAAATCCCTGGCTCCTTGGAGCTGCTGGAAGTGAAAATTCTGGAGAGACCTGCCCAGAGGTGGGCAGGAGTTTGGCTGTGTTGGGATGTGAGGTGGGAGGGGGAAGGAAGGRAGGCCGATTGCTCAAGGTGAAGAGAGGCAAATCCAGGGAAGGTGTGGGTGGAGCTGGAAGAGAACTGGGCTGGAAACTGGAAAGATCACAAAGATTTAGGCCGGGGGTGGGCGAAACCGTGGAAAAAAACCACCTGGAGCAGCCCTTGAGGGTGCTTGGAACTGTCTTGTCCCATCCCAGCCTCGCTCCTCTGTGCTCTTCTCTTTCCTGCTGGATTTGGAGCAAAGGWGGAGAGAAGCCATCTCTCCAGTGCCTGCATTCCCAAATGTGTCACAGCTCCAATCCCTGCAGGATATTCTTAGCAGCACGCGGCGCTCGCCTTCGGAGCCTTCACCGGGGCTTTGATTCCCTGCCTTTGAAGTGGGGCTGTTGTTGCTGGGAGAGGTTCTGGGAGCAGCAGTGCTGGATTTCCTGGGGAGTATCACCTTTCACAGCAGAGAGGTKGGTTTATATCAATAAGCCGGGTTTTGGTAGCAGGAAAATAGATGAAGGAGTCGAGTCAGACAAGGGAACTGCTGGGAAAGCCTCGCCTGGATAAACAACCTCTTGTTCAAGATGATTTTTGGAGCTTGATYCAGCCCCTCTTAATGGTCCAAGCTCTGTGAGGTGCTGGAGGAGGAGGAGTTGGAGGGGGTTTCTCCTTCCCCCAGGCAGGTGCAGTCTGAGCCTTGTTCTGTCTTCTGCATCTGTCACCTGCGGCCACCTCAGGCTGGGCACCACAGCCAGCAGAGCCAGGAATGATCATTTTATCAGGCATTCCTYTGAGCTGAACAGGAGAGCTTTGGAATCCAGCTCTTGGCTCAGGTGTTCCTGTCCAGCTTCTGAGGAGGCTTTTCCTTTCCCTGCTCCCCAGACAGGCAGGCAGGGGTAGAGTCTCTCCTGCCTGGCACGATTCGACTTCTCATGCTGGGATGGGACAGTCACAGCAATGGAACAGCCTGGGGTCTGTGGGACAGAGCCTGATCTGCTCCTGGGACTGCCTCAGGGTGTTTGGAGGTACAGATAAGGTGCCCAGTGGGCTCTTGAGCAGCTCACAATATTTACTGATCATCCTAAAAGCATCGTGGCCTCTCTTGTACCTTCCTCCTTGCATGGCTCTCCCCACAAATCCACATTTCAGTTTGCCTTTCCTTCCCCCCAACCCCCCCAGAGCCTCTTGGTCTCCAGCCCAGTTGGTTTTTTCACCTCTCTGCTGGGGTGGTTTCTGCTCCAGCAGCTTCTCCTCCCTCTTTGGCTGGTGTTTGCTGCCTCCAAGCTCTGTCCATGGAGCAGAGGATGTGAGATGTCCTCTGCTTCAGTGGGTTGCTCAGAGAAGCAGTGAATGCCCCATCTCTGGAAGTGTCCAAGACCAGGCTGAACAGGGYTTGGAGCACCCTGGGATAGTGGAAGGTGTCCCTGGATCATGGGAGATGTAGAGATCCTTATACACCAAAAAAAACCCAATTTATGCTCAGCCAGAGCTGCACATGAGTCCCATCCCACTGTCCTGCTCACACACCCCAAACCCACCTCTTCTGCCCCAAAGTGCCCATTTGGCTGCTGCAAAACTGAGTCTGCCTGCACTGATCCCACATCTTGCTCCATCCCTGATCAGGAACCCGTGGATACAAGCAGAGCTCCGAGGGGTGTCCCTGAGGATTCATTTCCCCATGGGGAGCACAAAGTCTGTTGCAGTGGCAGCCTCTCTGCCAGCCTTTGGCTTTCCTGATTGCCCAGCTGAGGGATTTTCAGGAAGTGGATAACACCTGTGTGATGGAGATTTGGGTGGGATAAGGATCTGGGAGAAGAATGTGACCTGGTGCTTTGTTTTTTTTGAAGCAGCATCTGAATCGTGGTAACCAGGGCTGCTTTGGCAGCCAGTGCAGGCTGGCAGCACCCAGCTGGACTCCTACRGATTTCTCATCCTCACCCTCCGAGCTGGAGCTGCTTCAGGCAGGAATTAGGAAGGCACCAGCCATTTTTAAGCCTCCTGTACCCTAAAACTCTGGGAAATGCTCGAAACTCTGAAGCTTAGAGCTCTGTTCCCCCTGGTTCTCAGCCTTGGGATGCWGCATCACGTAATGATTTGTGTTACTTCTCCCCTGCTCTTCCCCCACTTAATTCTGGCCACRTTTCTTCATTCCTCCAGCCTCCATCTGCAGGTTCTGGGCCAGTTTCCACTCTCTGCACGGGTTCTGTGGAGATTTTGCTCCACATCCTGTCTCCTCTGCAAAGGGCAGTGTGGCACCCTGGATRTTTGGACAACTCCTCAGGTGGTGGTCAGTGACTGAGACCACGATGACCAAAGCAGCAGAATGCTCTGTCTGAACACATAAAGCCTCTTGAAGCTGCAGCTCTTCTGCAAAAACACCTTTTTTCCCCCCCCACATTGTTCAGAATGAAAGAAAAGCAGCTTGAGTCTCTTAAAAATGAAAAAACAATGATTTATTTTTTTTTCTCCGTAACTCTTCTGGTCTGTGCCAGGTTTCTTGTGTCTGCTGAGTAGCAGGTCATGCCTGGCTGCCTTCTACTCCAATCCCAGGTCATCACGAGCTGGGTGCTCGTCCTGAGCTGCCTTTGCATGAGGTGACATTCCCTAATGGCTTTGCAGGGACCCAGCTGCCCTGGCCAGGGGACGCCGCGGCGCCGCCTCCCTTKGGGTAGCGTAAAGGATTGATTAAAGCCTGCTGCCTGTGAGCTGGAGGCCACTGACTCTCCGTCTGCCCTTTTTGCAGTACCTGGAAGCAGTTGTGAGCCCCCACTAAGTTGAGATCCATGGCTACGGTGCTAATGTGCCGAAGATTGCCCAGGCTGGGCAGGGTGACAGCGTTTTCCACYGCGGCCGAGCGTGGGAGCAGCAAAAGCAAGAAGGAGAAGCAAGATAAGCCAGGAGCAGCCAAGGCTGGGACTGAACCCGGGGCTACAATCCAGCTGCTGAAGCCACAGGACTACAGGGTGTTGTACAATCCAGCTGCCTATGCCAAAGGCRGGGCTGGCTCCCRGCAGCACGTGGATAGGGACGGCAGCCAGGCCCTCGGTGACACGTTCACCGGCCCTGGCACCGTGCAGGCTCCACAGGCATTCCCCACTGCCTCTTCCCAAGCTTTGTCACCCGGCAGGAACGCCCTGCCCAAGCCCAAGTCCAACATGCTCCTGGAGCAGACCATCCTGGCCACGCTGTACAAGGAGGAGGCGGAGAAGGAAGAGCAGGAAATGTACAACTCCAAGGAGGACCCGCGCATGTTCCAGAAGGGGAGGCCTGAGTACAGATCTCTCAGCTGTGACAGCGCTGAGCCAGCACAGACCCTCCCTGCAGAGGAAGGGGACTCCATTTTACAGAGTGTGGCTGCGTGTGAGGGCAGCCCGGCAATTCTCAGGGATTATTTCCTCAAGCTGAGCCGCCTGCCAGCGGAGCGCCGCGCGGCGCTGCCGTCCCATCCCGGCTTCAATGCCCTGTGTCACCAGGCTGTCGTGGCCATCAGGCTGTTCAGCACCCCAGAGCTCATCCAGATTTTAAAGGCTTGTGTCCCTTTGGCAGTGCCGGCCTCCCACCCCCTGCTCAACGCGTGCGAGGCCGAGTTCTGCCGGCGGGCGTGGGACATGGGCCTGGAGCAGCTGCTGCTGGTGGCGGATTGCTGGCGCTGCCTGGACCGCAACGTGCCCTCCTACCTGGGCATCCTGTTCAGCTACGCCAACCTGCACTGGAGGGAGCTCACCTTGCCCCAGTTTGTGCAGCTCCTGTACATCGTCGGGGAAGGCCGGAGGTCGCCCGCGGACTTGACGCAGAAGGTGGAGAGCACCATCCTGAAGCACTTGGACGCCTTCACCTTGGAGGAGCTGGGTGCCATCTGCTTGGGGCTCTTCAAGTCSCTCAGCGGGATTTCTGAGCACGTCATGAGGAGGATCGCGGACAGGGTGTCCCTGCAGATGGAGCACATGAGCACCTACGCCCTGGTGAACGTGCTCAAGATGCTGCGCTACACGCGCATGGACCACCTGCCCCTCATGAGGGAGCTGGGCAGGGTGATTCCYGCCCGCATCCCTGCAACAAACATCCAGGGCATCATGCACATCACTCTCACCTATTCATCCCTGCACTTCTTTGACGAGGSTGTTCTGGCTGCTGTAGCCACCTCGTTGCCTTCCAAGGTGTCCTACTGCCGGAGCAAGGACGCTGCCAAATTCCTGTGGTCCTTTGGGTGCCTGGACTACGAGCCTCCCAACGAGGAGGAGTTTTACTCCAGCCTCATAAAGCAACTGCATGCAAAACTCCATGAGTTCAGCAAGTTTCCAGAGCATCTCCTTACTGCKCTGCTTGGCCTGGCGTTTGTCAAACGCTTCCCAGAGGAGCTGATAGACTTTGCTTTGAGGGAGGAGTTTGTCCAGAAAACCAGAGGTAGCAAATATGAGCTCAACAAGGACCTGTTCACCCTCGGCAAGAGCGTTGAAATCGAGTGCCCGACCTACCAAGGCAGCCGCCTGCCACCTCAGCTCTATCAGGAGTTCACTGAGATGGTCTCAAGCTTTGCAGAGCGGGAAATCTACGTCAGGCCTGAAATCGTGGAAGCCACGTCCCTCCTGGAGAGCATGCTGGGAGGCCCCGAGTACGTGAAGACCCACATGATCCTGCCCCACACCAGGTCCAGCGACCTGGAGGTGCGTCTGGCCGCCGATGGACAGCCCATCCCTTTCAACTTCAAGGATCCCGTGGCAGCCAAGAAGCTGAGGGACGTGGGAGTCAGTCTGACTGATGATTTAATGTCTCAGCTCTTACAGGGGAGAGCTCACAACCAGAGTCCCACCGCGGTGGGAAGTGAAGCCGGAATTCCCAGCCAGGAGCGAGGGGACACCGCAGGAACGCCGTGCTTGGGTGGAGCCCTTCCTGCAGGTGCCACACGCCAGGCTGAGCCTSAAGCAGGGCGCTGGCAGCCTCGGGAGGTGAGGCTGGCACTGCAGGTGTCCAACAGGAACCACTTCTGCTACGCCTCRCGGCGCCTGCTGGGGCTGCACTGCCTGAAGCGGCGGCAGCTGCGGCTGCTGGGCTACGCCGTGGTGGAGATCCCCTTCTGGGAGTGGTTCCCTCTGCTCAAGCGCACGCGCTCCGAGAAGCTCAGCTACCTCCACTACAAGGTGTTCTGCCCTGCACTGCTCCCCAGGGCTACCTAGTGGGGGCAAGGCCTTGCCCAGAGGCTCCCCCAGGGATGGGGGACTGGGTAAAATGGATTCTGGGCGTTTGGTTTGGTTTTTGGCAGGTGCTCTGTGTGGCCGTTYCTGCTCTGGTGACATCTGTACTTCCCCTGCTCTCCTTTTGTACCTGGATCTTCAAACGCTTCCATCACAAATAAAACCTGCCAGTGATGCATTTTTCTCTGTGGTTGCTTCTCTCTCCGCCCTGAACGAGAGTGGTTGGGTTTGGTGCCTCTGTGGGAGCAGGAGCAGAGGATGTTTGGTCATGAGGCTGAGCTGGGTGCCAGGAGCACACCCAGCTGTTTCCTCCTGTTCCCATCCCCRTGTGGCTGGGGCTGAGGGCACAGCCTGGGTTTCTCCTTGGGGATGGCACTGAGGGTTGGGGTGCTCTGAGCTCAGGACACTCCTTTCATGCTCCAAGGASTTTATTTGGTGTCCATCATGCACATTCCTTATGGCAACAGCTCCAYAGTCCCACACAGGACACCAGGAGGAGTTGTGGTGACAAACTCCAGACAGTCTGTTTTCACATTCCTTGTCCAGAACCACTGGGGATTTTATTCAGATTTGTGTTTTGCTGCCTCACTCCAAAGATCTTTGTTCACCTGAGGGAATAAAATTCCTCACACTGAAGAGAGAGGAGAAAAAAAAAAACCCCAGCCATGGGGCAAAAGCAACTCAGTGACTCAGCTTTTGCCATGAGATTTGTAGCAGAGTCTTGCAGCAGAAGGGAGTGCAGTGACTTGGAAATGCAGAATAATCCATTTTCCTACTGGAAAAATTAACCTGAGTTCTTTATCTCAGGGTCACAAACAGCTGGGAGAAAATGCTATCAAATACCCATATTCCAGGAGAAAGAGGAGAGCCCAGGAAAGAGAGGAGAGATAGAACAGGGGGAGAATCTTGAGTTTTCCCAAGGAAGGGAGCAAGGACAGTTGGTTTGCCACTTTTCACAACACCAGTGCTGAGAGCCAAGTGAATTTACCACTTGGTAAATCCATTTGGGTTCAAAATGAGCCCAAAARGAGCAGTTTTGAGGCACAGCCTGCAGTTGAATTGTCAGTCTCCTACAAGATGTGAGTGCCAAAAGTCAGACCAGTTTAAACAGTTCCCCCCTGGCAGCCCAGTTCTGGAAACCTCTCAGACTCAGCCAGGAAAGTCGTGTTGGAGGAGAGTTGCTGTGTGCTTGTCCTGCTCCTTGAGGGGCAGCAATTGCTCCTGCTGGCTGCCACACCAAAATTTGGGATAGAGGTGCTGCTCACCTGGCTGTTCCTCTTGCAAGCTTCACACCTGCTTCATTCAAGGCATTGTAACCAAGCTCTGCTGGTGTGAATTCCGTGTTGGGTTTGAYCCGTGGGATTTGTGCCTGGAATTCCACCTTTCAGGGATCTCATTAGCTCCCTGCCTTCCCAACGTGCCCCCACAAGGCCAATTTCATTTGGGCTGAGCCAGCACCTCAGTGGGAAATCATTAAAGAGCTGCTTGTTCTTGAAGGAGGCAGCAAGCCCCTGATTTGCAAGGTTTGCCCAGGGCAGTGACATTTTAAAGCTGGGGTTAACAGGAGGTTAAAGCTCTCACCTCRCAGATAATTTCATTCTTAAAAGGGATGTGAGAGAGCCAATTCCAGTCATTTTAAATTTTTTTTTCAATGGGAAAGGAGGTGTGTTCACTTGAGTTTCTTTAATGAATGCTGGCAGAAGAATTTGGTGTTCAGATCCCAGACATCTYCCTCAGAGCTGTTCCGTGCCCTCTGCTCCCTTGGAGTTATTTAACACCAATTATTAATATTTGTGGTTAATCTTGGCTCACCCTGACAGCCTCCTGTGCTGTGCTGGTGCTTTTCTACCCCTACAAAACTCCTGCACCTTTGATAAACCTTCAGATCTAATTCCTGGTCTGTTTGTAGGTGGTTTTAGTTAAAATAGGCATTTTCTCTTTGATTTTTCTCCACCAGTTCACTCATTAATATTAATGTGATTTTATTTTTCCTCTCAATCTCATCTTTCCACCACATTCATTTGGATTTGTATTGGCTTCACCTCCTGCATTCAGCTCTGAGCTGCATTTTAGGAATTCCCAAGCCTGTAACTCACCCAAAACACGAGATCCTTTCACTGCTCATGGATATTCACTTCATTTTTTTAATTTTTTTTTTCCTCCAAGCTGACTCTGATGCTCAGCAAGTGACCTCTCTGCAGCTGCCAAGATGGTAATAAACGTCTGTCTGCCACAGTTCAAGCCAAGAATTCACTGCAACAAGGTAAAATAGTGATGAGGGGTTTTTGGGGAGTGGGAGGGAGGCAGGGGTTAAGTGGGATTGTCCTGGGGGGGAGCTTGTTCACTGCTCCTCTGGGATAATCAGCATCMCTGCTCTGRTGTGGCACACACTGAATRCTGRAGGAAAAAGCCCTAATTTTGCAGGATCTCATCACCAGACARCATTTTGTGCTTCCCAGGTATAARTTCTTTGACTTGAGGTCCCTTTTTCCCTGCAATATTCCAGCTTTCCCTCTGCCCATTGGAACACACAGCTCTTGATAATGTTTGCTGATATTACTTCCCAAGTATTTCTGGTTTCACTTAGCACATCAGAATCTCAGTTTTCATTCAAATCTATTTTTTAATTGTAAGTTTGCACACCAACTCCCCCCAGAATCCAAGGACATCCTTGGCTTTGTAAACACTGTGCTGCAAAAGCTGGAATTTGTTTTTGTGGGGAGACCCAGCCATGCCACAGAAGTTTGGTGTGATCAAAACCGTATTAAACAGGTGGAATAAATAGATTTTCCTSGKTTTTATTTGTCCATTCAGSAAAGGCTGCAGWTTTCTCAGKGYCTGGGGCTTCCAGGAAAGGGAATGRGTTGAACCAGCCTGCCCAGGAGCAGAGCAGAGGGTGGGTTTGGATGTTCCAAACCAGACCCAGCCTGGTGTGATGGATCTCCCTCAGGCATGGGTGGGGTGGCTCCCAGAGGCTGATTAACATCCAGAGTTCCTCTGGGATCTTGTGATTCCAGGTGCATTTCCACATGGATAAGTAGGCACAAAGAAAATCAGGAGACTCCCACCTGAAAGGGAACTGAAAGAGGAGACTCCCATCTCCCCCACGCTCCTCCTCTGCTCCCAACCACCCTCTCCTCCTTGATTTGGTTCACTGAGCCAGCCAAAACCACGAATTATCCCTAATTTCCCACTCTTCCAGCAGTTAAATGTGTGACAGAGGTGACAGAGGTGACAGAGAGTGGAGGAAGAGGGGATGGGAGCGCATGGCTGGAGGAGGCTGGGAGGGTGCAGGGATCTCCTGCCTGCTCAGGGCTGCACATAAACCTCAGCCTCGGCTCCTGGCTGAGAATCCCTGGAAAATGCTTGTGGAATTGGCTTCCCTGTCTTTCCCTGCTTCACACTGAGCCCGGTTTTGTGGTGGCACACAGATCTCTGCCGACGGCTACGAGGTGGAGAACCTGATCTCCGAGGACCTGGCGCGGCGGAACCGCGGCTTCCGCAGCGAGTACTTCATCAAACCG
This sequence comes from Alauda arvensis, assembly GCA_902810485.1. Taxonomy (NCBI): domain Eukaryota; kingdom Metazoa; phylum Chordata; class Aves; order Passeriformes; family Alaudidae; genus Alauda; species Alauda arvensis. The sequence continues at coordinate 20,182 of CADDXX010001152.1, read as the reverse complement.
CCCGTGCACGTCACCATCTCCTTCCCCTTCAACGTCGAGATCTGCAGGGTCAACGTGGACATCTCCTCTGGGGGCTACCAGACCTTCTCTGGCCTGGAAGTTTACACCTCTACCTCATGCAACAAAAGCTCGTGGCAGAGCCCCGAGGGGCAGTGCTCGGCTCTGGCYGGGCAGCCCGTGTCGGACAAGGACACCTTCACCCTGGTGGGCAAAGCTGTCTTAAAAAATCAGAGCAAAGTGACTTTTGGCCACAGGGGCTTCAAGCCGAGGCCTCCCTTCCATCAGATGGAAAACGTCCTCTCCTACCCCGGCTCGGTGTCCCAAGACCTGTGGAACAAAGGGCCGGCCTCGCTCAGCAACGTGTCCCACCTGAGGATCTGCATCACSCACGTGGCCGGCGGGGGCCTGCCCAGCATCAAGAGGCTGGAGGTGTGGGGACAGCCTGCCAAGTCCTGCCCGCAGGAGGTGATCGAGGGCGTCTTCCAGGTGGCCTCCCAGTTCCTGGCCCAGGACGTGGGCGGCCTCAAGCCGGAGCCCTGGACGCCGATGGAGAGCGACTGCGTCCCCTTCGGTGCCAACGAGCAGCAGGCCCTGCACAAGCTGGTGGACGTCGTCCAAGACATCCCTGAAGAGTTCCTGGACCCCATCACTCTGGAGATCATGACTTTGCCCATGCTGCTGCCCTCTGGCAAAGTGATCGACCAGAGCACCCTGGAGAAGTGCAACCGCAGCGAGGCGTCCTGGGGCCGCGTSCCCAGCGACCCCTTCACGGGGGTGGCCTTCAGCCAGCACTCGCAGCCCCTACCTCACCCCACCCTCAAGGCCAGGATAGACCACTTCCTGCTGCAGCACAGCATCCCTGGCACCAACCTGCTGGGGAGGGCTCACGCCTCGGAGAGCCTGGTGCCCTCCTCCGTCACCATGTGCTCSCTGAAGAGGAAGATGGACTGCATGGATCAGGGCTCCCTGCAGCCGCCCTATTTTTCTGCTACAAACTTACTTGTCACGGCTACCTCAGAGAACAGTGCTAAAAAAATGAAAGCTGACAGTGACTGCCACTCCATCCACATGGACTGTTCCACAGGTATGGGGGCTCCCCCAGGTCACCTCTGCTCACTGAGTGTTGGGGCAGCCCCAGATCAGGATAAATCCAGTGCGAGTTCCCATCACACCTCTAAGAGATTCCAGSCTGTGCTTGGCTCTTGTGGTGGAGCTGGGTCATTTCATCCACCTGCCGTGTTCCCTGTTCAGTGTTTCACAGCCCTTGTTTGCTCAGCTCACCCTSTTCCCCTTGAAGTTTGGATTTTCCTTCCATGTGGAGACAATATTTTCCAAGTTCCTTTATCCAGGGGGATTTATTGTCCTGCAAAAACAGGAACAGAAATGTCTGGTGGTGCAGTGACGATGGCAGGGGGAGTCCTGGCTCATCACGAGGAGGGAATAGGGAAGGAAAGCAGGAATGAGGCACAGAACAAGGGAATTGCAGGGAGGAGGGACAGCTCAGCCTGGGAGAGACTTGCACAGAATTTGCAGGTGATTAAAGCAGAAAAYCTGGGAGAGGCTAAATTAGACAAGAAACGTAACTTGTGGCTGCAGTGGGAGGGAATGGGCTCTGATTTTCCTTCATCCATCCTTTTCCCAGTGATGTGGAAGCAGCACTGCTGGGAATGCAAAATGTCCTGCAGATCTGGAGAAAAGGAGGCTCAGGTGGGACCTTGTTGTTCTCAACAAGTCCCTGAGAGGAGGCTGGAGCCAGGGGTGGATCAGGCTCTGCTCTTAGGGAACAGGGACAGGAGGGAACAAGGATTGCACCAGAGGAGGGTCAGGTTGGATATTGGGAACAATTCTTTCACAGAAAGGTTTAACCAGCCCTGGCTGCCCAGGGCAATGGTGGAGTTCCCATCCCTGGAGGGATTTAAAAGCCCTGTGGATGTGGCACCTGGGGGATTTAAAAGCCCTGGGGATGTGGCACCTGAGGGACGAAGGATGTAAATCCAGTGTGTGGGTATTTCGTGGTTGGCTCTCTAGGCAGGTAAGCCCAGTTTCCTGCTCTGCCCTAACCCAGTGGCCTGTGACGTGTCAAAAGGTGACCCAGAGCTGCTGGGACCTGTCATTGCCTTCACCCTTCTCCCAGTCTGCCCAAAAAGAGGGCAAAGCTCAAGGTGGCTGCTTGATTTTAAACAAATTCTGAAAATAATTGACGCAGGAAGAGTAGGGAGAAGTCAGACTGCACATTTCTGCTCTGATCCCTCAGCCTGGAGCCCATTCCCTGTTTGAGGAGGAATCTCAGGTTATTTTGGCYGTGGAGGTGTGTGACAGCTCCCAGCAGGATGTGCCCCAGCCCCACAGGAGCAGGAGCTGCCCTGCGGGTCCCGACGCTCCCGGGGCAGCCGTGCCCGTACATAAATCAGAGTGCTCAGCCCACGGAGCTCCTGCTTGCCTGGATCATCAGCCTTGATTGGTGGAGCAAATGTGCAGCACCAGTTGTGAGCTCTTCCTCTGGGAGATGGGTTTAACAGGATGAGTGATGCAGACAACATTCTCTTAATGCTGCGTCTTAATGAGCGCCGTCGGTGCCGAGCAGGGCAGCCCTGCAGGGAGGGTCCAGCCCTGGCCCTGTGGCTCACAACTGGGACAGGGAGGGGAAAAACAAGTCCCACAGACTTTATTAATGGTTGAAATGTTCTCTGGGAGCTGCACGGAGCAAGGCTGGGCTGGGATCCTCGGGAGCTGGCTGAGGCAGTGCCTGGGATTTCAGGGGAAAGAGCTCCCTGGGATATTTGGAGTTTTGCCCTTTTTCAGTCCTGCAGGCTTCTCCAACTCCATGGAAGGAGGGGGCAGCCAGGTGGAGGTCAGGCTCTGTTCCCAGGGAACAAGAGGAAATGGCCTCAGGGTGTGCCAGGAGAGGTTTAGGGTGGCTGTTAGGGAAAATTCCTTCATGGAAAGGGTTCTCCAGCCCTGGCACAGGCTGCCCATCCCTGAAGGAAYTTAAAAGCCATGTGCATGTGGCACTTGGGGACATAATTCAGTGGTGGCCTTGGCAGTGCTGGACTCGATGATCTTGGAAGACTTTTCCAACCTAAATGACTGTGATCCTGTATAAGTTACCACTGGGACACCCCATGAAGTTTTGGTGGTGATCCATAGGGCATTCCACCTCTGGGAGCCAAAGGACACGAGGCACTCCACCCCAAATCCCAGCCCCTTGGTAGGGAGAGGACATCTCTCAACAAAACAAGTGCTGGGGTTCCTAAAATCCTCCAGAGCCAAGGCAGTGTTTGCAGCACAGATCCTTTTTCCCTGCACCTGCTTCTCCATCTTTTTCTTGTCTTTGCAGACCTGGTCCTTTTCCCTTTTCCTTTTCCTGGTCTGTTTCCCTTTGCAGAACTGTCTCTGTTTCCCTTTACACACCTGCTCTGTGTTCCCTTTACACACCTGCTCTGTGTTCCCTTTGCACTCCTGATCTCTGTGTTTCCCTTTGCAGACCTGACTGAACCATCAGTGAATAACGTTATTGCATCCAGTGTTTTAACTGGGCATTACAAAAACCAGACTGATCTCTGTGTTTCCTTTTACATATCTGATCTCTGTGTTTCCCTTTGCAGACCTGATTTCTGTGTTTGCCTTTACATATCTGGTCTCTGTGTTTCCCTTTGCACACACCTGCTCTCTATTTCCCTTCGCAGACCTGGTCCTTATGTTTCCCTTTGCACACCTACTCTCTGTATTTCCCTTTGCACACCTGCTCTGTTTCCCTTTGCACACCTGCTCTCTGTTGCCTTTACACACCTGCCCTGTTCCCTTTGCACACCTGCTCTCTCTGTTCCCTTTGCACACCTGCTCTGTTTCCCTTTACACACCTGCTCTCTGTTCCCTTTGCACACCTGCTCTCTCTGTATTTCCCTTTGCACACCTGCTCTCTGTGTTCCCTTTGCACACCTGCTCTGTTTCCCTTTGCACACCTGTCCCTGTGTTCCCTTTGCACACCTGCCCTGCGTTCCCTTTACACACCTGCTCTCTGTGTTATTTCCCTTTACACACCTACTCCCTGTTTCCCTTTGCACACCTGCTCTCTGTTCCCTTTGCACACCTGCCCTGTTCCCTTTACACACCTGCTCTCTGTGTTATTTCCCTTTGCACACCTGCTCTCTGTGTTATTTTTCCCTTTGCACACCTGCTCTCTGTTCCCTTTGCACACCTGCCCTGTTTCCCTTTGCACACCTGCCCTCTGTGTTATTTCCCTTTACACACCTGCCCTCTGTGTTATTTCCCTTTGCACACCTGCTCTCTGTTCCTTTTCAGACCTGGTGTCCCACGAGCAGAAGCTGTCGCAGAGCCTGGACACTGCGCTGACCTCGGCCCTCAGCTCCATGCCCTCGTTCACAGCCAAGCTGATGAGGAGCCAGCAGCAGGCTCCGGGAGAGGGGGGCTGCAGCACTTCCTGGAGCGTGGGCACAGTCCTTGGTGAGCAGCAGGCACCTCTGCATCACCCCTGSATCACCTCTGGGAGCTGGGGCTAGCAGGGAGCGTTGTTCAGAGCCCAGAGTATTCATATATTCCATAGAAAAAGTCTCCCAGCAAGCTTTACCTCACAATCCCTGCCTCTCTCTCAGCAGTTTTGCTGGTTTATTCTCCCACTGAGGCAGGTTAGACCTTGCTGACCCCCACAAGCTGTGGGGTGTCCATGCCCCACAATCAGAGCAGGCTGTGGCACCAGTCCTGGGATTTTCCCGGGTTCTTGGCTGTCTGTGGGATGTGCTGTGCTTGGCCACAKAGCTCAGCTTGGTTCAGACTCTTCCCAGAGCTCTGCACTTTGGGCTCAGTGCTGCAGTGTTGCCTSTGAGCTGCGTGGAGCAAGGCTGGGGAGCTGCCACGTGGGTGGGGAATGAGTCTGCTGTGGAGAGGTGTAAATCCAGCAAATCCCAGCACTTCAAAGGGCCTTGGAAAAAAGAGGGAGAGTCACTTTTTATACAGACAGGTAAGGCTGGACAAGGGGCAGTGTTTGTGAACTGAAAGAGTAGGGTGAGATTGGGTATTGGGAGGAAATCCTTCCCTGTGAAGGTGGGGAGGCCCTGGCACAGAGAAGCTGTGGCTGCCCCTGGATCCCTGCAAGTGTCCAAGGCCAGGCTGGATGGAACTTGGAGCAGCCTGGGACAGTGGGAGGTGTCCCTGCCCATGGCAAGGGGGTGGAATGGAATGGGCTTTATGATCCCCTCCAACCCAAACCATTCCATGGTTCTTTGAAATCCAGAATCCCATCAGGACTGTGTGCTTAATCCAGGCTGCCAGGCCCTCCCTGTTTGCATCCCACTGCTCCTCCAGCTGTGTGTGCATTCCCAAAATCCTTCCTTCGGGCTGCAGGGAAGCCCTGAACCTTCACATGTCCCTCCACATGTCCTGGCTTCTCCCCTGGGTGAGGCTGTGCCTGCTCGTGGCTGAGGAGGGGCTCCAGAGGGACCAGGTGACCCTGGAGGGGCTGTGACTGTCCCTCCGTCTGTCTGTGCCTGCTTTTCCCTCTCTCCCCCTCCCCACACAGGTTTTGCTGGTTCACAGTGACATTCAGCTCTTGAGCTCTTTCCTGTCCCCTCGGAAATTGCTGCTGTTTGAGAGCTGGATGGGTGGTGTGTGACAGGAATGCCAAGTGACCCCTCAGCTGCTCCACCTGGGAATTGGCTCGGAAGAGCGGSGAGGGAGGATGATTTAGTGTCAGTRAAAGTGAAAAGCYCTCTTTTACAGTCATCTGTCCTCAATTAAAAGCCTGACTGTGCAAGTGCTGATGTGATCCATCCCTTTGTGAGCACACCCTGCCCTGGAAGCTGGACTGTTCCTTTTCCCTGTGGTAATGACAGGAAACTGGCACGGTCCTGAGTCACGGCTGGACCYGGGGCCCTGTGGGCAGGACTGGCACAGAAAGGGTGGCCCAGCCTGGATTTCTCACACTCCCTGCCTATTCCAYTCCTGTCCCTTTGTTTTATACTMTTAAGCTGTGCCARGGGAGCTTTAGGCTGGACATGAGGAGGGATTTCTTCCCAGAAAGGGCGATCAGAGACTGGGAAGGGGGGCAGCGCTGTTGGGTCCCATGCTGGATCTTTCTGGAGCCTTTTCCAACCCTGCTGATTGTGTGTTTGTGCATTTGCAGAGCACGGCAGGAGCAGCCAGACSCAGGCATGTGCTTCCTGTGGCAAATCCTTCTCCTGCTACTTCAAGGCGGAGCCCGTGTACCAGCTCCCCTGCGGGCACCTGGTGTGCCGGCCGTGCCTGGCCGAGCGCCAGAGAGCCCCGGCSTCCCCCATCCACTGCGGCAGCTGCAAGAGGGCAGCAGCCACCCACGACGTCAGGAGGGTTCACTTCTGACCCCCGCGGGCTGCCCGGAGGAGGAGAAGGAGCTGCTGCTGCTGCTGCTGTGCCCCGTGGCCGCACGGAGCCGCCGGGAGAGGCGCGGAGCGGAGAGGACTCGTGTGCTCACAGAGTGCTGGGGGGTGGTGAGGACGACAAAAGCCATAGCTTCTTTTATCAAGGAATATGTATTTATCCAGGACCGGTGTCCAGCACTGCCCCGAGGCTCAGAGGTTTAGCACAGGTGCCTTTGGGACCAGCTCAGCTTGCCCCCCACCCCAGCGAGTTCGCGCCGCGTCCGAGCAGCAGCCGCCCGGTTGTGGAGCAGGTAAAGTCCCTGTGAGTGACAACACACACACAAAGCCCCCTCTGATTCCTCCCCTTGCCCACCTCGCCCTCCCCTCCCTGCTGGGAGCCTGTCTSTCTCATCCTGGAATCGTCAGGGAGAGGCCTGTGGGGTGTGAGGAGCTGGCAGTGATCTCACCCTGCTCATCYAGACTCTTGTAGAAAAGCCATCCCATCCCAACCCCCTCGGTTTATGTCGTGTGAGCAGCCCAGCTCCTGGCTGGCTGATAGACATTTAAGCCTTAATAAAATGTTTAAAGTCAGGTTCTCTCTCTCTCTCTGGCTCCTCACTGGTCTCATCCTGGGGCTTAGTGGTGTTGGGAGTGCATCTCTGGGCAGAGGAGGGAAAAAACGGGATGGAAAAAGCCAAACTGACACGGGGGAGCTGCAGACCAGGGGTTCAGAGGGGTTGTGGGACTCAGCCCTGGGGGCCTCAGCTGCTCAGAAAAAAGCCAGACCAAAAACGACTTGGGTATGTTCTGTCCTGGATATGCCGGGGTAAGGTGACATCAAAGGGTTTGTCACCTTTACAGCCCCTGCTGGTGCCACTTAATGGATGTTCTGAGCCTGCAGCTGACTCAGCTCACCTTGGTCACACCCCGATTTCCTCTCAAAAGGCACCTGRGCAAGGTGGTGGTGCTCCTGGCACGGGAGGGAGCTGCTCACCCGCTGGCAGTTGGCTTTGTGCTGCTGCTGCTCCGTGCCTGCGTCAGAGGGGTTCACAGCCCGGCTCCATTCCAGGCAAAAAATAGAAAATCACACGTCTTTAAACTATAAACACTTAAAAAACAGGCACGAAATTCCTAAAAACCCCACCATTCATTGGCAGTAAAGGCACTCCACTGTAGCTGTGCTGTCGTGTTTGCAGTGAGCCATCCCGGGCTGATTCAGCTCTCACACCTCCCCCAGGGCAGGGGGGAGGGTGGCTGGCTGCCTCTGGATCCCCAGAGCCATCACCTGCTCCAGAGCTTCCAGAGGTTCTGACTTCTTCAGTGCCCCAAAATCGCAGGGATTTCATTAATTAGTGCAGGGATCCAGGTGGGAGCCATCTCCCAAATCACCTGCAGGTTCCCCTCGTTCTGCAGGCAGGGGCAGGSTTGGGAGGAAGGGGTGGTGTTGGGACATCAGATCCCCTCCCTGCTCAGAGCAGGGCTCATCTCCACCTCACAGCAGCTTCTCAGAGCCTTCATCCCCCCCAATTCCTCCTCCTTCACCCTCTGGGACCCTTGGCAGCACATTTCACCCGCTGTGTCCCCTCTTGCAGGGATGAGTTTCCCTCTGCACCCACATCTTGGGAAGGACCTGCCCCAGCTGGGTGTGAGTCCCCCTGGGACTGCAACCCCTGTGGGCAGCAGGGACCCTCTCTGCCCSTCAAGGGACACAGAGCCAGGAATTTCCATTGCTGGACCCTCTGCAGCTCCCACACATTTATTCCCAGCTCCAAGCCTGTCTTCTCCCTGGAAGCTGGGGGATGGAGTTGATTGCAGCCTGAGCAATTTCCTTAATGCTGTCCTCGGAGCAGATTTTGGACAAAGCCATCCCTGTTGGTCAGTGACCTCCCGGCGTGCTGCCCTGGTCCCAGCAGGGAGGATTTGCCCATGGAAACCATCAAAGCAGTGCCCCAGCCGATCCTGGCGTTGGCTGTGCTGCCTTTAAAGAGGCATCAAAGCTGTTTTGCAGCTGTCAGGGAAGCGGAGGAGCATCTCTGTGAGGGGAGGAGGTGCAGCATCCCCCCCTCCCCTCACCCCCCAGCCATTAACCCCCCCGTCAGCCCCGGGGCCACGGTGACAGTGACAGATGCGTTTGAGGAGCATCAGAGCTCCCAGGCAGGAGCAGGGAGCTCTCCTTTGCCAGCCTGACCCTCTCCACGTGACAYCTTCCAGAAGTTTCTCCTTCCCCASTGCGTCCTGCAAGGCAGGAAATGCACAGATCGGTGGAATTCATCCCATTTTCCAGCATCCTCTTGTTGAACGTTGTCACTCTTACTTATTTATCCTGGGAGCTCTGTGTGCTGCAGCCAAGCTCCATCACCCCCATCCCTTCCCCTGCCCCCAAAGGGGCTCTCACAAACCTCTGCTGCTGGGGGCTCCAGAGCTGATGAAGCTCCCGCTGTTAATGAAGGAAGGGGGAGGCTCACACGGGATATTTGGGAAGATTTCTTCATGGAAAGGATGGTCAGGCACTGGCAGGGCACTGGTGGAGTCCCCATCCTTAAAAGCCATGTGCGTGTGGCACTTGGGGACATGGCAGTGGTGGCCCTGGCAGTGCTGGGGGAATGGTTGGACTCAGGGATCTTGGAGAGCTTTTCCAGCCTCAAGGATTCCCAGATCTCCACGGCTGAGCCCCTCTGGCTGCCCCTTTGCTGCTGGGGCCGTATTTTGGCTGAGCAAGGGGGCAGATCTGAGGGTGCTGCCCCATTCCCTGCCCAGGTCAGGCCTTTGGGATTTCCCTCATTCCCGAGGGGAGCTGGGATGGGGGCGGCAGCCGCYGAAGCCCCGATGAATTCCCTGGCAYCCRCCACACCCTGTGCGCGWTGTTRGACCRGCCCTAAGGAAGGGACATCCCCYGGGGAGGAGCAGGGACTGGCAGAGCAAACCCGGACACACAGAGAAGGGACCCTGGGGCTGCTGTTGGAGGATTTGGGGTCGGGCTCTGAGTGACCCCAAAGCCCCGGTTGGGAGCAGGATGTGGGATGGGGGCCCAGCAGGACCCAGGGAGCATCACAGCCCAGCAGGGCTGGCTCTGCCCTCCCCTGGGATGGAAACCCATCCCCCGGGACCACTTCACCCCAGGTGACCCCGACATTCCCCTCTCCAAAACCCCCTTTTTTGTGTTTTCTACCCACTTTCCCCTCCCCGCTCCCACCTCATCCTCCCCTTGATTCCCGTAAGTGATTCTGCGTTGCGGCTGCGGAGCCTCTGCAACTCGGAAAAAACATTTTATTAACCTTCCTTGACTTTAAAGAGCATAATTACATTTTAATCTCATATTCCTGCGTTATCATTCCAGACACAGAGTCATTTGAATGCAGATCGTTCCCGGCTAATGTAATTTTACGATACAGTAATGAAGAGACGGAGCACGAGCGCCTAACACCCAATTTAGAGCTGACATTTGGGCTTCTTTTAAAGAAAAGTTTTCCCAGCCGAGGGCTTTTGCGTCCTCCCCGGCCCCGCAGCCTACGTGGGTTTGTGCTCCCGCTGTGAAGGGATGGGTTGGGACGGGGAAACGAGGCCGGCGCTAATGATGTTGGTCATTAAATCCCCCTCGGGCTGCCCCACGTGGGTGATTCAGCGTCACGGGGCAAATTTGGGAACTCGCCGCTCCCTGGGTCCCGGGGAGAGCTGAGTCAGGGGCTGCGGCCACCTTCACCCCCCCTGAGGGGAGGAAATCGCCCTCATTTTACCCAGCAAAAGCCCCAAAGCCCAGGACTGTCACCCCCGTGCTCCAAAATCCCACGTCGGGAGCTGGGACCCCCCAGCACTGAGACAGAAAACGCTTCCCTGCGTGCCTCAGTTTCCCTTGGGGGCGCAAAGCCACGCTCTGGGGTTCAGCCCCTTCCAGCATTGCTCCCCCCTGCCTCCTGTGGAGCTTTTCAAAGCGCTCCGAAACGAACACAAAGGTTTTTTTCAGGGAGGATTGGAGCGGGATCGCTGTTTCCYTTGGGATGCTCGAGCAGAGCAGCCCCTTCCCCACGCAGGGTGCCACCATTCCCTCACTCTAACTGGGGCTAAAGGGATGTTAATGAGGGGGAGAAAACGAGGCAAATAATTGAGGAGCAGGGGAAAAGCACGTTCAGGCACCCCAAGTGATGTCCAGGCTGATTTTTATTATTCTCTGCCTCAATTCCCCACCTTACGTGAAGACGAGTAAAGGATAAAACCACTCCAGAAGCAGGACCACCCCCACATCGTCCAGCCCCCCAAACAAACCCCTCCTGACCGCTGTGAGCCTGTCCCAGCAGTTTTTGGGGGGAGAAGGAGAGGGTGGATACTCACAGGCATGGGATTCCTCCCTGCATTAATCCCACATGGCTGAGGCTGCCCTCGGTGTAGCTGGGGAAGGGATTTGGGAGCAGCAGGAATGCTCCTGGCTGGATGGGGCAGGGGCTTGGTGGTGGTGTTTTTCCTGAGCAGATGTTTCTGACAGCCCGTGTGTGACACGAATGTGCTGGTGCCAACCCCAGATGTGCCTTTTCTTCTGCTCTGCCCCTCTCCCGCTGCTTTCCCTGCCTTATGGATTCTTGGAGAAGAGGGGGAAGGGGCAGCAGAGCCGCGGGTGGCACTGAGGGATCATTTTGGGGACAGGGTCCTGCCCTGCACCTTCCTGCCACAGCCCCTGGGTTTTGGGGTGGTTTTGTGCAACCGGGGTTCTCTCCCAACCCCAACCCTGTCATTCCCCTCCGGTATCCCCTCCCAGAGCAGCATCCCACAAAGCAGCATCCCTCCCTAAACCAGCATCCCACAAAGCAGCATCCCTCCCTAAACCAGCATCCCTCCTTAAACCAGCATCCCACAAAGCAGCATCCCCCCAAATCAGCATCCTTTCCTAAACCTGCATCCCTCTCTAAACCAGCATCCCACAAAGCAGCATCCCTCCCCAAAGCAGTATGTCCTGGACCAGCAAACTCCAAACAAACACCACTTCCCAAATCAGCATCCTTTCAGAGCAGCATCCCTTCCCA